>JAJIBD010026631.1:0-42561 GCA_021461705.1 Cryptotis parvus
GCATCAAAAGGAATTGGCATGCTTGCTACATTTTATACTTAAAAACAACTGGTGAAGGGATCCGTGTTGGAACATTTTAACCTGAAACTCAATCACGAATAACTTTGTATCTTGGTAATTTGTGGTGATTCAGGAAATTAAAAAAATTAAATAATGACTTTGAGACAAAGGAAAAAATTGTTCGGGGGTACTCCAAGTATAGTACTTAAGAGCTAGACAATGAGCACATCAAGAAAATGAAACCTGGGGCCAGAGCAATAGAGTACAGCAGGTAGGGTCTTGGTCTTACATGCAACTATCTGGGTATAATCCCCATAATCCCATATTATCTACCGAGCACCCCCAGGAGTGATTCCTGAGTGGAGAGCCAGGAGTAACTCCTGAGTATCCCTGATGTGACTCAAAAAGCCCCAAAAGAAAATGAAAAATAGGAAATACATCAAATTAGGAAGCTTCTATATGGCAAAAAGAAATAATGATAGGATAAAAAGACACCCTACCAACTAGGAAAAAATATTTTATTATTACACATCTCACAAAGGGTTAATTAATGAGATCTATATTGCAGTCATTGTTATCTAATCAAAAAAAAATCTAGGTGCTGCTATGAGGTAGATAAGACTAAAGTCAATCATCATTTTCCTTTAACTGTGCAAGAACATTAGTTAAAAGACTAAAATACAGACACTTCAGAAATGTTCCTCTAAATATCTTCCCTCATCTGCTGCAAGCATAATAAATGAATTAGTTTAAGACCTAATACAGTGCTCACCTCTTATGTAAACTTAAGTATGTATTTATTCTTTCACTAAAGTGGATATCTATTGAGTACTCCCTGTGTTCCAGGTACTACGTTAAGCAAAATTAAACTGAATGGATGATTGAATCTGTAAGGACTTTTGTATGGATCTTAGAGAAAATGAAGAGGAGTCTCTTCCAAGTAGAGGGAAAGAATATAAAAAGAAAAATGGAAGTAAGAAGTATTATGCTCTGAGACAATTCACAATTTGCCACTTAAGAGCTCTAACTTCTTTTTACAGGTCTCAGACAACGTGGACTAGATGTATTCACCACTGTGAGGCAGTCAAAACATAGGGAGTTAATGAGTGGCCTGTTTGTATACTAATAGAAGCTCACAGAATGGTTCTCTAACCCAAGCACCAAGAAAGAGAGAAAGCACACACCTCATGCTGGTTCAGACTTTGTACTCCAAATGGAATTTTTACAGCATCTTTAATTAAAAAAAATACTATGCAAGACTGGGCAAAAAATGTGTCCAATTCCAGGCTACCCAGGCTAAGTCCTTAGTTCATTTAAATCCCATTAAAGCACCATCTTCTCAAATATCCTTTTATGATAACCAGAACGTCTAATTCTTCAACTAAATTTTATGGCAGTGTGGATTAAAAATGTCTATGAAAAACAGAAGAAATTAGCTAAGGAAAGCATTTCCGTAGGGGGGAAATAAGCCATCCACAAAGTAAAAAGGACTCTTTTTAGGTTCATAGTTTTTGTAGTAGAAACATTAGAAATATGTATGAGGGATAGAAAATGGGAAGTCTAATAATTATGAAATCATTCTAAGATATCTGGAAATAAACTACAGCTGCAGCATGTTTTTTTTTTATATAATGCTATCTGGCTTTAAGAAGTCAAGGTGATGCTAGAGAAAGCATAGATACAATGACTCTCAAATGCTGAATTAATACTTGGCTTATTTACCATTATTGGAATTAATACCTCACAAAGGGTAAGCATGGGAAATACAAATCATTGATTTAATTCATCAGTCTTTTCAAGCTGTTAAACAAATTCTTAAAGATTCTTTCAATTTTATCCTGAAAGGATTTATAGCTATACCTATTCTGCTTACAAGAGATCACAAATAAATTCCATTCGATGCTTACTATTTTTTTTTCTTTTTTGGTGCCAAGGATTGAACCAGAGACTCACAGATGGAAGGCATGCATGCATTCTCCTGCTAAGTTACCTTGCAAAGCCCTCTTCTTCTTTTCAGTTAATTCTCCCTACAAATAGCTCTAGACACTGGATTCTTTACTATTTGGAGATTCACAGCCCGGCTGTCACTGAAATACATTTCAGGCAACAGAGAAGTTCCATTGCTCTACTACGAGATTCCTTCTATTTTGTGATGTGATACTAGCTTATAAGACTGGCTATGTTTTACTGGATCCCTTTAGAAATAAAGCAATAACTGCACTACATGTACACTTCAGAAATAAAATAGCAGTGGAGTGAAGTCAAGGAACAAGTAGGGAGAAACATAAAGAAACAGAAAACATACCAAAAACTAAGGGGGACTTGAGGCTGAAGTAAGAAACCAAAGAGAGAATACATAGTGCTAAACATGTACTGGACTATGTCATGGACCTGATCAGAAAATAGCTCTAAAAATTGCACATTTTAGTGTTTATTATATGGTACTCTAACTTAATTTGTTAAAGGCTCTGATCAAAATATGGTTTCAAATACACCGTAAGAAAATGGAACAGTGTGCTAACAATTAGCGAGGGTACTAATACCAACCTAGAACTGAGCATTAAATACAGGCAAAAAGATACACATGACAACCCTTTAATGTATGTTCTGTAATCCATAGTCTGGAAGGGAAGGAAAAGAGAAAGAGAGAGAAAGGGAAAGAAATAAAGAACCTGCCATGGAGGAGGGCTGGGGAGGGGAGGGAACCGGGTAGTTGGTGGTGGGAGATGGGCACTGGTGGAGGGATGGGTGCTGGAACACTGTATGACCAAAAACCCAAATATGAACTTTTTTAATTGTATATCTTTGTAATTGTATATCTCACAGTGGTCTAATAAAATACTTAAAAATAAATAAAACAAAAAATACAGTGTAAAATACATTCTAGAACAGTTTTTTACACAAATGGAAAAATGTCTTAAGTTATTCAGTAGGTAAGGACCTAGAACTGTTCATTTGTCTCAGATCAGTCATTTGGGAGAGCCTCTGACCAATGACAAGGAGAACTAAAAAATTAACCTCAGGGTCAGAGAGATTGTACAGAGGAAAGGTGCTTGCCTAGTACATGGCCAACCCAGGCTATATTCTCCAGTATCCCATATGCCCCTCATGCCGGTCAGCAGAGCCAAGAATAAATTCTGAACACATCCAGGTGTGGTCCTCCTAGCCATCCAAGTCGCTCCCAAAATAATAATGAAAAATAAAAAATGAACCTCAGCTGTAATATGCATACTTACAGACTGTCACAACTTTCGGTTGATTTTTTAATTCGTAGAGAAACATTATGGAGGTGGAGGAAAGGGCGGAGGGAGACCAAATCCCCCTCAAGTCTGGCCAGCATGGCCCCCTCCCCGCCGCGTGTGAGAGAACCCTTGGAGCAGTATTGGACTCTGTCAGGGGCTGGCTGAGCCCCTTACCGGGAGGTCAGCTCCATGGGTTGCTTCCACATGGGGCCGAGCGGCATAGTTGTGGGTCTGGAGTGGATGGGTCTGGATCTCTTCCAGGGTTGCTGACAGAGCTCTGGGTCTGGCATGGGTCTTAGATAGTACTAGATTAGTGCTATCTATTAGTACTATCTAAAGGGCGACAGTCTTAGATAGTACTAGATTTTAGGATCAGGTCCTTCCGGGATTCTTTCACATTTATACACTGTATACAGTTCCAAGCAGGTTCTAGCTGGTATCCGTCATCCCAGTAAGCCTAGCAAGAAGTCAGAGCATCCCACACATCATGAGGTCAGTCATTCTCAACATCCAGACTCCACCGTTCCTCAGAGCTCCACCCAAGAGAAAACCTGATCTTCCCCCTTTATGTTTCATCAGTAAATGCTGCAGATGAGAGCCTTCTACTGAGAGTATACCACCTACACAGCAGAGCCTAGCAAGCTACCCGTGTTTTATTTGATATGTCCAAAACCAGTAACAATTAGGGACCTCAGTCCCATGACCTGAAAAGAATGGTTTGAGGATCTTCCTGTCCCTGGAGCAAGCAGATGCCCTTGGGCTACACTTTTAAGCTACAGGATGTATGGAGATGTTACTGGTGCCCACTCAAGCAAATCAAGGAACAATGGGAAGACAAGAGATACAAACGATACAAGTAGAGGAAACGTTATGCATAATATCTGCAAAAACTTTGGGGCATAAAGGGTATGCCAGAAGTTTACCAGATCATTTTTTAAGAGCCACAATATATTTAGTTATACTGTGTTCAAATCTTCCCTTTCATATGCCAAATTAAAAATATATAGCAATATCTTGGCGTCTTATATTCCTTAGTATATAAATTAACTTTGGAAAGTATTTGTTCTTGTTGCAGAGGATACCTTAATCAACAGTATTAGATTAAGTATTGGATCAATCTGGAGAGGAACCACATCGATAATCAAGATTTGCTTCTCAGAACATATGATATTACACAGAGGTGAGAGTAAACGTTGACTTTCTCTGGCAAATGTGCAATAGTAGCAGTCAAATTAGAGGTTGCTAGGAGGTCGGAGGCGAAGCCACAGCCAGTAGGGTGTTTGCCTTGAAGCAGCTGACCTGGCTTTGATCTCAAGCATCCCATACAGTCCCTGAGCACCGCCAGGAGTAATTCCTGGTGCAGAGCCAGGAGTAACCCCTGAGAATTGCCGGGTGTGACCCCAAAATAAAAAAAAATAGAGGCTGCTAACAGAATATTAAAACTTAAAATTCTTGGTGTATTTTTTGAGCACAAAAACTACTGCTTAAAATAAAACCTGAATTGTAAATGAAGTCACTATACATTCTTTTAGTAATCCTAAACTAGTACAGCACACATTTTAAGTGATCTTAAATATTTTTCTTAGTACATGTAATACATACAAGAGAAAATTTTTTATTAATTAAAGCTTGCAATATACAGGTTTATTCTACTAAGTAACAATTGATTTTTCTATTGATCGTTTTTTAGACCATACATTTCACAAAATAGAGTGGTATTTTAAAAGAAGTCAAAGCATAATTATTAATCTCAGATACTTCAAAGTCCTTTAGAAAGAAAAAAGCACATGCAATGACAAAACCAAACAGTGAGAAATTATAGGAAATGTGACATCAGAGTAACATAAGGGAAGACACTATTTTGGGAATCAAGGAAAAAGCAAATTCAAAAAAAATGTGAGCTTTGCTCTGGATTCCCTTCTTTGTTGTGGTCCCAGAAACGTTTGTATTACAGACAACACAAATGTTTGGAAACCAATTGAAAACGACACTGTGACCATATGCTCTGCGGTACGCTTCAGAAGTTCACTGACATTCAGTACCTATCCTTAAGTTCTATGTCCGTACTCCTGGCTACCTACTATAAAAAACAGCATTCTGGGGACTGGAGTGATAGCCCAGTGGGTAGGGTGTTTGCCTTGCACGTGGCCGGCCTGTGTCGACCGGGTTCGATCCCGGCATCCCATATGGTCCCCCAAGCACCGTCAGGAGTAATTCCTGAACAAAAGAGCCAGGAGTAACTCCTGAGCATCTCCAGGTGTGACCCAAAAAGCAAAAAAAAAAAAAAAAAAAAAAAGAAAATAGCATTCTGAATAAAGTTTGTAGAAGACACTTTTTATTCTTATTTATTTATCTATTTATTTATTTGTCTATCTATCTATTTATTTATTTAAAAATTTTGGGTCACACCCGGCAATACTCAGGGGTTACTCCTGGCTCTTCACTCAGAGTTACTCCCTGCGTTCTTGAGAAACCATATGGGATCAAGCCCAGGTTGGCCACGTGCAAGGCAAATGCCCTACCTGTGGACAATCACTCCGGTCCCAGAAGACACTTTTTAAAAATCCATCATAGATGAAGGGCAACATAGTGTCATTGATGTGGAGATTAGTAAGACAAGAACACTGCCTGAGAGGTTCCCTCCATTTAATTAAACGCTTATTAAGAGCTATAAGTCTACCAAGCTGGGATATGAGCTCAAGACATTAGGGGGAGTAAAAGAGGGCGTTATTTGAAACTACCATGCAGTCCTGAAGTTGACATCTTAGAGCAGATAACTAAGCAGTGAAGGTAGCATAAGATGCTGCTTTGGGGCTGGAGAGATTGCACAGTGATAAGGTATGTGTGTTGTATGTGCATGGCCTCGATTTGATCCCCCAGCATCCCACATGGTCCCCCGAGCACTGCCAGAACTAATCTTTTAGTAAAAAGCCAGGAGTAAGCCCCTCAGCACTGCTGGATATGGCTCCAACACCTCTCCCCCAGTGAATTTTGTTTTAAATAATGTTGCTTTTTTACCTTTAGGACAATAGAAAAAATCAATTAATAAGTAAAGGCAAGAAGTGATATACAAAAAACACAGCCACAGCTATGGATTTGAAATGAAGTTTTCCTTATAGCAAAATTTTTTTAATGATAAGGAATAAATAGATAAAACCTCTGTGAAAACAAATCCATACTAAGCAATACGGAAAAAGCCAAAAACAGGACAAGCAGTTGAATTACTTTTATGTCATCTATGCATGTGGTGATTGAAATGAAAATATGGGACCTGAGCTACAGAGGTCAAGGTTGATGCCTCCCATCTGCCCCACTCAGCATGGATCACCAGCACCCTATGGCTTCCTAAGCACTGGGTGTAATCCTGGAGCTCCCCAAACGCTGCCAGGGTGGCCCTGATGGTCCCCAGAACCACAAGACACGACCAACACTATACTCACAATTCTTAGCACTAAAGCACTGGCTCATTGTGGTGGCACCAGGCCCCCTGAGCACTGCTGAGCAGTTCTTTACACACCTCAAAAAATGCAATCAAGGTACAATACACTGACACATAAATAAAAGTGAGGAAAAATTGCAAGCATGGCTATAATAATATCACAGAGAGGCTTTCTTAATTTCAGGCTAATGTGGCTCTTTGTTACCTGGTCAATGATGTTAGGAAATGTGGCACTACGGTTAACTGATGAGGATGCAGCATTCTGCAAGGTCTAAATTTAATCAAGCATAGAAGTTTCAGTTCATGACACAGGAGAGTATTTTAAGCAGTGACCAAAAAAAGAGCACAAGGCTGTCATCTTTAAAAAAGAAAAAATATATAAAATGAGCCTCATATTTACCCTGAATTTTTACTGGAGGACACACTGCGAGCATTAACATATGGAATTGGAGCCCAAGCAAAGAACTATGTTCTTAACTCAGTGAAGGAAACAAATTAGTCTGTCGGGATGGTAAGGAAGCTGAAATAACCAGAGCCAGTTGGAAAAGAAGAGGTAGCTTAGCAGATGAGGAGCTCCAGAAATCTGCCTTAGCATTTTCTAGACATATGTGTCTGGCTAGATTGTATGAAATCTGTATAGGACAATTCTGGAGAATTGTGAGAGGATTTGACTTTCTGGTGATTGCATAATGCATAAAAACTTTGGAGTTCTAGCATGGTACTGGAATAAAAACAGACCTGTGGATCTATGGAATAGAGTTGAGTATCCTGACACCCACCCTCAAACACATGATCAGTTAATCTTTGATAAAGGTGCAAAGAGTCCAAACTGGAATAAGGAAAGCCTCTTCAACAAGTGGTGCTGGGAAAACTGGGCAGCAACATGTAAAAAATGAAGTTGGACCTGTGTCTAACACCTTGCACAAAAATCAGATCAAAATGGATTAAAGATCTCAATATCAGACCTGAATCCATAAAGCACATTGAAGAAAATATAGGAAAAACCCTCCACGACATTGAAGCTAAAGACATCTCCAAAGGTGAAACACCACTAACAAAGCAACTAGAAGAAAAGATAAACAT
The DNA here is from genome assembly GCA_021461705.1 of Cryptotis parvus. Classification (NCBI taxonomy): domain Eukaryota; kingdom Metazoa; phylum Chordata; class Mammalia; order Eulipotyphla; family Soricidae; genus Cryptotis; species Cryptotis parvus. Next base: position 7,765 of record JAJIBD010026631.1, read on the forward strand.
ATGGGACTACATGAAACTAAAGAGCTTCTGCACCTCAAAAGAAACAGTGACTAAGATACAAAGGGCAGTCCACAGAATGGGAAAGAATATTTACCCAATGCCCATCTGATAAGGGGTTAATATCCAGGATATATCAGGCACTGGTAAAGCTATATAAGAAGAAAACAGCCAACCCCACAAAAATGGGGAGAAGAGATGAACAGAATCTTTGACAAGGAAGAAATTTGAATGGCCAAAAAGGCATATGAAAAAATGCTCATCATCACTAATCATCAGAGAGTGCAAATCAAAACAACAATGAGATATCACCCACACCACAGAGACTGGCCCATATTCAAAAGGGTAAAAGCAACAAGTCTGGCGTGGATTGGGAAAAGGGGACCTCATAATTGTTGGTGGAATGTCGATGTACAACCTTTCTGGAAAACAATAAGACATTCCTCCAAAGACTAGAAATTGAGCTCCCTCTGACCCAGCCATACCACTCCTGGAATATACCTGGGAAGCCAAAACACACGCGGAAACACAATCCGCCTTTTATTTTTTCATAGCAGCACTATTCACAATAGCCAGAACCTGGAAACAACCAGTATGCCCGGAACTGATGACTGGATGATGAAACTGTGGTACATCTACACAATGGAATACTATGCAGCTATTAGGAAAAATGAAGTTATGAAATTTGCCTATAAATGGATGGACATGGAAAGGATCATGTTGAGTGAAATTAGTCAGAAGGAAAGAGAGAGACATAGAATGACTGCATGTATTTGCATGACATAAATATATCAGGTGGTCTTATCAAAAGTGGAAATTACCACAAGGGTGTGGGAGTCAGAGGTTAGGTAAGATAGAGAAGGGAACATGTGTGAATAAATGTTGAAAGGGCTGGTACCAACATAGAACTGAGCATTAAATACAGGCAAAAAATGCACGTGATGGCTTCCAAGTGTATGTAGTGCAACCCACAATGTGTAGGAGAAGGAAGGGAGAGAGAGGGAGAAAGAAAAAGAGATAAAGAAACTGCCATTTAGGCAGGCTATGGGAGGTGGGAGGGAATTGGTGACATTGGTGGTGGGAAATGGGCACTGGTGGAGGGCGGGTGCTGGAACACTATGTGACCAAAACCTCCAAACATGAACAACGTTGTAATCGTATATCTCACGGTGGTATAATAAAATGTTAAAAAAAATTTGGAGTTCTGCTCATTTAGAATGGAAAGACTTTGTTAAATATCCTACCTAGCATTCATTTGAAATTTTAAAAATTGTATAAAGAGTATAAAGACTCTTTATACTTTTTTTTTTTTGCTTTTTGGGTCACACCCGGCGATGTTCAGGGGTTACTCCTGGATCTGTACTCAGGAGTTACTCCTGGCAGTGCTCGGAGGACCATATGGGATACCAGGGATCGAACCCGGCCGGCATGGGCCGGCATAGGCCGGCCAGGTGCAAGCCAAACGCCCTACCTGCTGGACTATTGTCCCGGCCCCGTAGACTCTTTTATACTTTTATATCAAAATTTTCTTATATAAAAATTGTATAAAAACTATACCAGCTGTACAGTATTGAACCAAATAAAGCACCAAATAACCTTGACAGCATAGAACTGATTCTCTTGTGAATTCATTACTTTCCAGAAAAAGGGTAAATCTTTAAATAAAGTCAGTCACATTCAGATTTTAAACATGAGTCAACAAAATATACAGCATGCAATAAAAAGTGATAGTGGATAACATGGCACTTTATTAGGAATAAAAATATTAATAAAAACAGACTGAGATATAACAATAATGTCATAAGCTGGTAAATTTAAAGTAACTATAATACTTTACTGTGAGAAATATTAAGAAATATTAAAAACTTACGAGCCTAAAATTATAATAGTTGATATTACTACATACATTCATTGAATGAATATATCAAAATTATATGTACTTATGTTTATGAATTTTAATTTACAGTTTTAAATTTTTACAACATATTCATAAGCTTGTCTGTATAATAGAGTACATATATCATATATAATATACTCTATGGATTATATATGTATACAACAATGTTTATGTATTGCATATATAAGACATTATTACACACTATAACATGCATTATATGCGCATTATATAGTATATACACACCATATCTGCACATATGTATGTATTATACATGTTACAATATATATATGTATAGTTTTATATATTTTTAGAAATGCATCAAATCTTTTTAATTTATTTACTTATTTTTGGTCACGCCCAGTGAAGAGTTACTCCTGGCTCTTCACTCAATAATTATACCTGGTGGTGCTCGAGGGACCATATGGGATGCCGGGGATCGAACCCAGGTTCGCCGCATGCAAGGCAAATGCCCTAGCTGCTGTGCTATCGCTCCAGCCCCCCAGTTCAGATACATGGGCAGAGCTGCTACCTGCTCTCCCTGTGCCCAGCTGATTATGAGGCGCCCAGGAGGGAAGGTGGGTTCTAGCCCTGGCCCACCATCCCAGCAAAGACTCTCAAGAAGCCCATAGGAAGCCCACACCATGAGGGCCGCCATTTTTTTTTCTTTTTTTTTACATATGTTTGTTTATTATTTTTAACAATTACAAAAATGTTCATGTTTGGGTTTCAGCCATACAGTGTTCCAGCACCCATCCCTCCACCAGTGCCTATTTCCCACCATTTTCAACATCTAGACTCCACAGCTCGTCAGAGCTCCACCCAGCAGAAGAGCTGATCACAAGCCCTACTTGTCAGAGTCCCACCCTACAGCAAGGTCTATTTCAAGCCCAGGTATCTCCAGAGACTCAGATACACAAGGCAGAGCTGCTACCTGCTCTCCCTGTGCCCAGCTGATCATGAAGTGCCCAAGAGGGAAGGTGGGTTCTAGCCCTGGCCCACCATCCCAGCAGAGCCTCGCAAGAAGTCAGAGGAACCCCCCACACCATGAGGGCCGCCATTTTCAACATCCTGACTCCACAGCTTGTCAGAGCTTCACCCAGCAGAAGAGCTGATCTTTCCCTATTCATCAATAAATGCACAAGATCAGAGGCTACTACAAGTGTATCCCCCGCATGCAGAGCCTGGCAAGCTACCAGTGTCATATTTGATATGCCAAAAACCAGTAACAACTATGGACCTCATTCCCATGACCTGAAGGAATAGTTTGAGGCTCTTCATGTTCCTGGAGTGAGCAGATGCCCTTGGGCTACACTAACAAGTTACAGGATGTACAGTGATGTTACCGGTACCCGCTTGAGCAAATCAATGAACAATGGGAAGACAAGTGAGACAAGATTTGTATATACTAAACATCTGCATAATATATTATATGTCATATGTGTTACATATGATAATATGTTATAATGTGTATTATATGGTATATTTATTATATAAAATATACTATGTATTATATATGCATTATAAATATATTCTATGTATAATATACATTTTATAGCATTAGAATATATGGCCAGTACATATTAAAAGATTAGTACACCTGGATGAAAAATAAAATTATATATATAACCTAAAATTTAAAAAAAAGTTTGAAAAAGGAACATTGTCTCAATGGGGGAGCTCTGGGCCAATTTCAAAGTCTAATATAAACAGTTTAAGTGTCAGAAGGAGTTTAAAATAGAGAAATTGGTCAAAAACTTCTTTGAAGAATTTGTGACTTAAAATTTTCAAATTGGTGGAAAAATACAATCACATCTGCAGTCAGCTTAACTCCAAGCTAAATAAAAACAAATAAGATGTAAGTACACTACTGTCAGTTACTGACATTCCATTTTATTTAAAACTTTAAAAGTTCTTGAAAACAGAAAGTGCACACACACACATAGTAGAAAATAAGGATTATTGTCAAGCAATAAGTATTTTCACTGACTTATCAGAAATAATGCAGGATGATTAACAAAGGAATACACTCATAAGCTGAAGAAAGCTCATACACTTATAATTCTGTATCCAATAAATGTCATGTTGAGCAAATAGAAGAAAAGAAAAGAGCACATACCAAATTATTCCATTTATAAAGTTCTAGGCCAGATAATCCCAAACTTATTTGGCACATCTTCAGCAAAGTGTCCAGGACTCTCTACCATGGTCCTTAGGTCATTTCTAATTCACCTTATCCCTCTCCTCTCTCTCCTCCACTGCTCGGTATTTTTTTTAATTTAAGTGCTCCTTCAGTAATATTGTTTCTTATCTCCAGCCTAATCTGGTTTCACATCTTTGAGCTGGCTTTCCATTTTGCTATAGGAAATGATGTTTTTTTCCTATTTCCTTGACTTCAAACTCTTTCATATTTTATATCTGGTCACATATAAACAGAGTATGTCATTTATTCACCATGAGACTAACTCTCCAAATTATATATCACTTAATGTTCCTTGTGGATTTTTGGTTCTGGCATATGGAAACCTGAGCACTTTTCAAGCTCTTTTCATATGTATGACACTCAGAACAAAGAATGCTTTCTGCCATCAAGTGGAAGTTTTTCTTTCTTTCTGAAAAACAAATTGTAAATTTGGGTACATAATTTTCTTACATTTGGTTTTCTAATATGTTTGATTGATTTCTTTGACACTACTAGATAATATAAAAAGTACTATAAAATATCAATCATCTTCTCTTACATCAATAGTCTCTTCCCTGTCTCAGTATGTAATAATATACCATATTTAAATAACTCAAAAACGTGGGTGGCATACATTATTTATTTTAGAGATGCCATTTTAAGGAATTATTTTCATTTGTTTTTGTCAAACAATTGCATAGGTATTCTAGCTGTTGTTTATTTATATATATATCTAAATTCTTATGCAAAACAAAATAAATACACTGTCTGTACCTATATATCAGGCATAAAAAAGCTACAATTAGTTAAAATTTCAGAATAGTTCAACATAGTCAATTACTCAACAGTAAAACAGTAATCAATCCCTTTGTTTTCACTTACACCTTCATGAGCAAAGACTTTATCTGCTCTCTAGTTTATATAAACTATGATAACTGTGTATGAAGTACTACAAGTCAAGACTAATAGTGTGATTACAAACTAGGTGGTTTATCCTTCAGTAAGATCAAAAGCTGCCCCTCAAGGTATTGCAGGTGTGGCTGTGGTGCCCGATTGTGTCAGCAGGTGGCAGACAGGACACAGGCTTATGTACACCCAGGGCTCTGCCCCATGGACCCTGGATGGTTGATGGTCTGACATAGAAAAAGACTGGGTCCCCTAGGATGAACCCAGAGCCACAGCAGAGCCTTGCAAGCTACCCATGGTGTATTCGATATACCAAAAACTAACCATAATGGACCTCATTTCCAACAAATGAGGACATTACTGGCATCCTCTCAAGCAATTCAATGAACAACGGGAAGACAAGTGACAAATGACAAGATCAAAAGAAAGTTTTGTTGTCTTAAAATAATTTCACTACTTTATTTCTTGTTGCAATAATGGTGGATATTTATTGCAGGATAATTTTGGAAAGTAGATACTGACAACCAAAGCTGAATATCTCAAACTCTCTGTATTAAAGCCATCACTATACCCACCTTATTCTGAATGACTGACTACCTAATAATTTGAGAAAGTGGGTTTTGAAAGCAACTAGTAAATTTTCAAAATCCAATCTGGAGGTATAGTACAGTGGGTAGAGCTTTTGCTTTGCAAACAGCCGACCTGGGTCTTATCCCCAGCATCTCATATGGTCCCCTGAGCACCACCAAGAGTAATTCCTGAGTGCAGAGCCATGAGTAACCTCTGAGCATCACCAGGTGTTACCCAAAAATAAAAAAGGATTCCAGAATCCTGTGCCTAAACCAACAATTGTCTCTTTATATAGTTGTTCTCCAAGAGATAGATACAACTCTTTAAAGACAATTTACCATGTATCAAAGTTTCCCTTTTCCCCTTACAAATGCAATGACTGTTATTCAATGTCTTTGAAAGGAAGAGGGCAATAATTCCTTTCTGTTCTCCTACTAGGATTATACTTACAGAATTAAAGTCCCTGGATGATAGCATGTGTTTCTATTACTAGTGACCGCAATCTTACTTTTACTCTAAGGCAGGCATTGGTTGAATCACCCGCTCAAAACATCCCAATTGTGTCTCCATTATGTTGCATTCTAGCTAGGAAAGTGGGGTTGAGACGATAGTATAGCAGCTAGAGTGTTTGTCATGCACAGGGCTGACCTGTTTCATCCCCGACACCACATAAGAGACCCTAAGCCCACCAGAAGTGATTCCTGAGCACAGAGTCAGTAGTAAGTCTTGGGCACCACTGAATGTGGCCCCAAACCAGAAAATAGACAGAACAAAACACTTATAGCAAAGTGACTAATCCTATATGCAGAATTTGAGGTATTTTGATTGTACCAAGATCACAAAGCAGGGGAGTGAGCAGGAGAGGTGGCGTAGGGGGTGCACACAGGGATGACGATGGAGAGTCTTGGACACTTTGGTGGTGTGATAGTGCAGAAATCTTGCTCATTAAGCCAATAATAGTTAACTCCTGTTAAGTTACAATAACATTCTTGATTGTAACGAATAGTGAATAATATTTATGAAAGCTAGAGATATTCTTCAAACCCATTTTTTGCTTTACAAACTGCTTAGACACTTATAAACATATTTTATTTATAATAATATCTTTATAATAAAATTATCATTATATCATTATTATATATAAAATTTATCTTTTAAATATTACCTGGGTTCTATAAGTGACACTAGCATGAACAAATGATATGATCAAAAATGTAAGTAGAGGGGCCAGAGCGATAGCACAGCGGGTGGGGCCTTTGCCTTGCACACGGCCGAACTGAGTTCGATCCCCGGCATTCCATATGGTCCCCTGAGCCCCACCAGGAGTAATTCCTGAGTGAAGAGCCAGGAACAACCCCTAAGTATTGCTGGGTGTGACCCCCCCCCAAAAAGGCAAAAACGTAAGTAGAAGGTTTAAGAGAGAAAAAGACAACTTATGATCATTCTAAATCTAAACAACTCTTTCCCATAATCAATCCTTATAATTTCATTCAGGTTTTTCTGTTAACATACCTATCTTTGAAAAGGGTCCAAATCCCCTCCTTCCTTCCTTCCTTCCTTCCTTCCTTCCTTCCTTCCTTCCTTCCTTCCTTCCTTCCTTCCTTCCTTCCTTCCCTTCCTTCCCTTCCTTCCTTCCTTCCTTCCTTCCTTCCTTCCTTCCTTCCTTCCTTCCTTCCTTCCTTCCTTCCTTCCTTCCTTCCTTCCTTCCTTCCTTCTTTCCCTCTTTCCTCTCTCTCTCTTTTTGCTTTTTTGGGGGGCAGGGTGGGGGTGCACACCTGATAATGCTCAGGGGTTCACTCCTGGCTCTGCACTTAGGAATTATTCCTAATGATGCTCAGGGGTTATTCCTGGCTTTGCACTCAGGAATTACTCATGGCGGTGCTCAGGGGACCATATGGAATGCCAGGGATCAGGGATAGAACCTGGGTAAGCTGCGTGCAAGGCAAAAGTCCTACATCTGTGCTATTGCTCCGGCCCCTCTCTACCTTCTTGTTCTGGCACTTTGAACTTGCTGTTTCTGACCACACTACTATGATTGATTATTCTCAAGGGCAAAAGTTTTAGGTTAGGAAGGATCTAGACACCTTTTAATAGACACTTACATCCAGCTGCTTTTCCAAGGACGTGCTCCAAGTTCATGCTCCAAAAAAGCCATCTACCTCACAGGAGGCCCTTTATGTGCCTGGACAAGCACAGATGCCTTTAAGAGGGATAAGAGTCCTCTCCTTCACCAGACAGTGACTATGGGGTGAAGACAGTTTCCACCAGTTAAAGAACCACCCTTGGAAAAGTTTCCACCACTTCCTTAATTCTTTTATATGTTTACACTTTGACCAGGAACTTGACAAATATTGACATCATGCTTCATCTATAATCATACGACCTTTATATTTAATCTTCTAAAGCTTCTGACAAGATTAACAGAATGGAAGATATGAAAAGTATAATGGAAAGCTGTCACCTCATGAATAATATCACATTAACATCAAATGAAATCCTTTTTATACTTACTCAGGGATTTTGTCACCTTTCATAAAATCAGTATTTTGACCTTCAAATGACCAACCATAAACATTTCTATGTCATCATCCACTGGGATGAATTTTCTATCCTTCAGATATATTTTGTGGTAAATAACTATTAAATGCAATGCCTCTATTTGCTTACCAACAATGATACTGTGACTATTTCTAGGATGGGGTCTTGGGATGGTAGCATCTTACTAATTCAATGCCAGGAAAGAGCAAATGCTTCATAAAACTTCTTGATAATGGATGTCTCCAGGTCTTTGGAAAACTTTCCATGTACCCCACAAGTTAATCACCATTCCAGCACTATTTCAATCATTCCAGTTTAAGGCCTTTCATCACAGACCTTACCTCACTTCCTGAAAATTGGAAGATGCTATTATACAACATGTCAAAATACAGAGAAACAAACCTTCTTTGCTTCTGTCATAAATATTACCATTTTTCCATAGTATTCAAGTTCTAGGTTTTGTATGCCTGCTTATAACTGTTTAGGATACAGTTCTTGACCTTTTGATCCGTTCTCATTCTTCCTCCTCTGCAGTAACCACCATTCTGTTCTAGCTGTAAGCCTCATTTTAACTTTCTTTAAGTGGACATACAACCTCCTGACAAAGCTGTGTATTAAAAAGCAAAACATACAATGTGTCTAACAAGTTAAATGTTCCACAGTGCACCTATTTTTCCTCTTAACAAAATCATTATCATCATCATTATTATGGAAAATGATTATTTCTCTCTTCAAATCTCTATTTCTTCTCAGCAAAGGTCTGGTTTTAAAGAGAGGGAGAGAGAGAGAGAGACCATCCTTCACCTCTACTTATAGCTTAACCCAGCTGAATTACACATTAGCATCCTGCCCTTATGAAATATATGAATGCAATACAAGGACAAATGGCTTTCCCTTACTCTCATTTCAGGCACAGTCCTAAAACACATTAAGCAAAGATCTTTATCAATTATCTAAAATAGGAACCTGTCTTTAATATGCAAGCTGGTATTCTCTCACCTTGAAAAATCCAGATTAATGATTTTTCTCTTAGCTCTTGTGAGGGCCATGATTATCTGATTTTACTATTATGTATTTCTCTGCTAATCTTGACTCCAGAGGAGAATGGAATAAAGTCCAGGATCTTGAAGTTCAGAAGCAAAGCTAAACTAAGATCATGCTACTGAACAAAGCCTACCTTATCTTCTGCGTCCTCAACAGTATCTTAGGAGAAAAGTGGCATTTTGTTTATTCTAACCCAATTTGCAGTTTCCTATTCAATTATCAAGATTTACAGACATAAGAAAGGAGAACTTGCCATTGGAAAAGTATCTGCAATAAAATTTGATTTTGTTTATTTGAAAGTGGCAGGCAAGTTTACTCCTTTCCCCCTGTACACTAATTAAACATTTTAGTGCAGAGATCAGCATAATTAAAGAATTAGGGAAACAATGAGAAGTGCTCGGGATAATTTGTAATATCAGTTCACTGATGCAGTGGGTCCAGATACGAGAATTTGATTGGCAGGACTTTATTAGGTTTTGGCAGCACTTAGGTAGGCTGGGAGCTTCTTTATGAGCCTCTTGCACATTAATTCAGGCTCCGTTCTCGTTAATACTGATGAGTGAAGGCAGTTAATTGAATTATGTATGAAGCACTCCTGATTAAATAATATTTCACTCCCCACCATAGAATTAGCTCTGCTGGATTAACATCCACTGTTGTCTCTGACACTAAATGTCATAAGGACCTCTTCTCAAGCATACTTTTGATTCCTTTTCCATCTGTTCAACGGATGCTGCACCTCTGTTACCCCTGGAATCAGCGACCCTTCAGCTTTGATTGAGGTCACTTTGGAGAGTGGATACAGTTCTCCATACACATCTGTCTGAACAAGAGCAGAAATCTTCCTTGTTTCCAGGATTCTAAGAATATTAGTATTTGAATCCATCAGAGAACATGAAGGGAGACACTAATAATTTACAGTTACTTTCTATATATGGTAACAGGAAGAAAAACGAAACCAGTATCTTCTCAATTAACCTGGAAAATGAAAACACAGTTTCTAGCCACGATGTGTTTCTGCCTCTATTTCCAGCACTTTATTCCTCCTCATGAACTCCTGATAAGAGCTGCTGAGAAATAAGAAGCAATCCCTAGAAATGAGGGACTCAAGGAACTTTCCTATCTCCTGCTCTCCCTCACTTCTTTCTTTTCCAACCATCTCTTCTTTATTGTAATAATATTACCCAATACCAGCTGCTGTATTTGCAGGAAGAAAGCCTATGATCAGTCCTCTTTACCACTGTGAAGTGCAATAAAGAAGGTACAAAGGTTAATATTATTATGACAATATATTAGTGCTATAAAGATTAATAATCACATGCTAAGTATAAATAAAGTTTAACATCACATGATAAGTACATGTTAGTGGTATGAATGAGACAGAAGATGGAGTGACTAATCCTACTTGGAGAAGTTGAGAGGGCTTTGGAATTTGAAATAACCTATGACGTTAAGTTTTGAAAAGGTAAGTAGGAATTTCCTAAGTCCTGAATGCCATAAGAAATAAAAAGACAGCATAGAGTGAATCAAAATACCTGTAGACCCATGAAATACTAGAGTAGGAGCTAGACTACAGAATAACCCAAGAGAAGGAGTATATACCTGGTCAAAGGACAAAATTGCATGTGCCCTTAGAATAGCCTGGGTTTACCTCCTTCAATTTTGATATAGAGTCTAGTCAGGGTAAATTCTAGTGAACGCTTGGCAGGTATTTTGCTGAGAGTAGGGAACACAGTTTGTTGACTCTGGGAGATTTGTGTCTACTCTGATGAAAGTCTGTCATCTCATTTTGTAAACTGAGATACTTCATCCTATTAGTGCCATAGGGATATAAACTTAAGTAATAGATTTATATAGACAAATTTATAAAAATTTGAAGGTAAATGAAGCTCTTCAGTTATACTAAGTTTACTACCTTGAAACTTTCTTCTTATAAGAAAACTACAGAAAAAAAATATAATGAATTAGTATTGATTAAATATTAGTTCAACATTAATTGAGTAAATATTTGATAGGTTATTTATATATATGATAGGTTACAATATTATTTAAATATTATAATATTGAAACTTATTATAATATTTAATATTATAATATTTAACTACCCAAATATGGATTCAAAACAAAATTAATTGGATGAATGAAATGTTTTATGACATGAGGTCCTGACAACACCTATCGCAATGTGCCCAACTTGACAGTGGAATTCTGTTTATCAAGAGGAGTTGTTCTTTAATGAAATGGACCACAAACCCATTTCTAAGAATTGCATTAAAAGAATTAGTGTCAACTTTCACTTCCCAACTTTTCTTCTAGAATTTTATTACTCATCTATTGTTCTTTCCTACAGTTCTCTTTAAATATGCCTATTTACTGTGCTGGGGCCACCTCCCCACACCTGGTCCCTCCACAAAAAGCCTGGAGGCCCTGCCCAGAACTGCTGCTGGGGCTCTCAGCCTGACACCAAGTATTCGGGTGCAGGACGGAGTCTCTGCCTGCCCTCCCTGCACTAGACTAATGGGCAGCATGGATTGAGACAGGTCTTGCTCCTTGGCTTGTTCTCCACCAGGCCCCCAGAGGTCAGAAAACCTTTGTAACACAACCATAGTCATCTTCAAGGTACGGACCCCACAGCTGGACACAGCCTTATCCCAATAGCACATGGGTGCAAAGCACCCACGCATTATCTCAAAATCGGTTACACCTCAAATGCATGGGAGTCAGAGGCTAGGTAAGACAGAGAAAGGGAACAGTGTGCTAATAATTGTTGAAAATGATAATACCATCCAAGAACAACATTAAATATAAACAAAATGATACAGATGATAAACTCTAAATGTATGTATTACAATCCAATGTGTAAGAAAGGGAAGAGAGGAGAGAGAGGCGGTGTGGGGAGAGAGAGAGAAGAGACAAAGAACCTGTCATGAAGGCAGGCTAGGGAGGCGGAGAGAAGTGGGGACATTGGTGGTGGGAAATGGGCACGGGTGGAGGGATGGGTGCTGGAACACTGTATAACCAAAACTCAAACATGAACATCTTGTAATTGTATATCTCACAACAGTACAATAAAATGTTTACAGCAGGAAAAAAATATATGCCTATTTTCAACTATATATTTCTCAACAATGTCTCTACCTCTTTATAGAATTTTTTCTTCCTCAAGATTACTGTTTCTCATGGCTCATAGATTAATTTGACAGTTCACATTGGAGAGGACAACCTGATTTCTTTTATTTATTTATTTATTTATTTATTTTTGCTTTTTTTGGGGTCACACCCGCCAATTCTCAGTGGTTACTCCTGCACTCAGGAATTCCTGAGTGGCTCTGTACTCAGGAATTACTCCTGGCAGTGCTAAAGGGACATATGGGATGCTGGGGACCAAACCTGGGTTAGCTGCATGCAAGGCAAATTCCCTACCCTTTGCACTATTGCTCTGGCCCTAAAAACCTAATTTCTTATACAGCTATGTTCTTAGACGTTCAGAGTTGAAAGATGTAGGTGGGTAAGTAAAATCAAGAAGCCTCTAAGAAATTTGACAAGTTACATTCTTTTAATAACATTAGATATACAGAAAACACTTTTAGAAATATTAGATGTATATATCCTTTTATATATATGACAGTATATAATACATAACAGTATGTATATAAAACAATATATAAAAACAGTATATCTATATCACATTACATGCTTTAGAAGAATTATACCTACTGGCAACATGAAAATCACAAATAGACATGTCACATAAAAGAAAAAATAAATCTAAGATTTCAAATCATTACTAATACACAAAATTATCTTAGAGGTTTGTTCCAGAGATGTTTGTTCCAAACATCTCTGAATGCAGCAGTTATGTGTACCTAGGTCGAGAAGTCAACATAATGAAGGACCTAAAACCAGAGCTGCACAGGAGGAAGAGAGCGGCATGGAATGCCTTCAAAGGCATTGAAGAAATAGCTAAAAGGACAAAGAACCTACGGCTCTGGGCACATCTCTTTGACTCCACCATTCTTCCTGCATTAACATACGCCTCAGAGACCTGGGCCCTACAAAAGCAGGATGAGAATGCTATTCGGGTCTCCCAGAGCTATGCTTGGAATATCACGCCTCACTCAAGTGAGAGAAGAAATCCGGAGTTCCAACCTCCGTCGCTATTCCAGAGTCAGGGATGCTGTCTCGTTTGCCAAGGCATCGAAAATCAGATAGGCTGGGCATGTAATGCGATTTGGAGATGACCGCTGGACTAGAGCTGTTACCGACTGGATCCCACGGGATGTCAAAAGATCACGTGGCTGCCCACCTACAAGATGGTCAGACTTCCTTGTCAAGACCCTAAAGGAACAGTTTGAGGCTCTTCATATTCCTGAATCAACCAGATGCCATTGGGCTTCAATGGCATGTGATAGGGTCCAATGGAAATGTTACTGGCACCTGTTCAAGCAAATCAATGGATAACGGGATTCAAGTGATCAATTGATGAAGTGATCTAGAGGTGTGAAATTAAATATACATTTACCTCTTAAATCCCAAGCACATGGAATTAACACAAAGAAGAAAGAACTAAACAAGAGAAGAAAAAAAAAGTTCAAGGTTCAGCATTGAGATTATTAGAAAATAGAATCCTTTAATTAAAATTGCTAATTATTTTTATTCTGTGCTTTGCTTATTGTATATAAGAAAAACATTCAAGAACTAAAATGCCTAAATCAAACCTTTGAGCTTTCCACTCAGAATTCTGCTTAAAGTGACTGGTAAGATAGCACAGGAGTTTGCCTGGCATGTGGCCAACACTGATTCAATTCCCAGCACCATATTTGGTCCTCAATTATCACCTGAGCTCCAGAGCACAGAATCCAGAGTAAGTTATATTATGCACAAATAGCTCTAAAGCAACAATAACAAGAATTCTGCTTAAATGCTTTCACGCTGCCTAAAACTCACATCCAATAAATGAAGTCTCATCATCATGAAAAGACATTATTCAAATAATATTTTTTTTCAAAGTCTCAATAGTCCAAATCAACCTTTTTTATTCAATCCTTATATTCAGTGACATTCTCTGCCTAACATGGGTCTACCATAAAGAAAGCTGTAGTTTAGATTGATTCTAAAAATTTCTATAACCTCTGAGAAAGGTATATGTTCTTTGTTCAAAGATTCTTCATCTATTCATGGCTAAGGATTACCCAACTGAGATGGTTAGATATTTCAGAACTCATTTTCCATCTCTGCTTTTTAGCAATGGAACCAAACTAGGTCAGTCATTCTCCTCTTACATATTATATTTCTTCTTCCCTTAGGAGTCGTCACTTTTCTTCTCCTTGAAATAAATTCACCTAAAGAGTCAAAGCTATTTCTCTCAATCAGCTTCCCATCATTCCTCTGGCGCCTTCAGAATTTACCATTAGACTGTCAAGACTGTGTCATACCTGCAGTCACTAAAACACAGCTATTGAAAGCCTTATAATAATAGTAGTTACTGTTGACTGAACGACTCAGATAAACCTTGGCAGCTGAGCTAGAAATTCAAAAATAAAAACAAAATATTTTTGCCTTTGGGGAGCTCCAAGTCAACTAAGGCAAACATGTAAGCAGATATTTACTGCAGAGGGGAAAATTTGCTATAAGAGCACAGATGAGAGGTTAGATCATTCAAATGCTAGGGGATTCTTCCTCTCCTTCATCCATAAAATGGGATACGCACATCAAAAATAACTCTGACATCTCTTTTCTGTCAATAAACGGGCTTTCAATGTCCATGGTAGGTATATGATACATATTTAGCTAATGCTGTGTTCCACGTTGAGTAGAGTGTAATTTTGTGAACAGAAATGTAATCAGCATTCATTTATATATGCCATTGTCTTGAGTCTGCCTCTTGAGGATTTGCAGGTATCGTTGCAGTGCCTGGCCTGGCTGTGTTGGCGGGTGGCAGATAGGAGACAGGCTTGTCTACACCTAGGGTTCTGCCCCATGGGCCCTGGATGGTTGATGGTCTGACACAGAAAAAGACTGGACCCTCTAGGATGAACCCAGAGCCATGGCAGGGCCTGCAAGCTACTAGTGGTGTATTTGATATGCCAAAAATGGTAACAATAACGGGCCTCATTTCCAACGAATGGAGACATTACTGGCGCCTGCTCAAGCAAAGTGATGAACAACAGGAAAACAAATGACAAGTAACAATTACACTAACATTTGGTCATTACTCTTCTTTCTCCTGTTTCCAAGCAGCAACTATTTTAAAATGTATTTTATGTTATCTGTCCATAGATCAACTTCAGTCTTCACAGACAGACCCTGGTAACTCTTCATAATAGACCCTTGCATACCTCCAGCTTCATATCCCTGATCAATCTGTACACAACACCTAACTTTTCACAATTCTCTCAATTCACTGGGTTCCTATTTCCACCTTTGAGAATGCTTTTCTCTCTGCTTGGCCTACTTTTCTTTCTGACCCCATCTTCCTGGGAAAGGTTCATATGCAATAGATAAAATATCATGCATTTGGCCTTTTTCAACACCCAGCTTTCAGAGGTTACCAGATGGCCATTCACTCAACAATGAAGAAAATTCCACATATGGGCAAAGTCTTCACTTTTAAATAACAGCCAAACATACACAAAATTCATGAGTAAAAACTGTAATCAAGAGAATTGCTATAACAGACCCAACTTTTAGGTCAACTGATGTATCCTGGGTTTCCAGCATCTAGAAATTGAATTATACTCTGAACTTTCTGATGCCTACTCCTCTATATAACTGATACTTATTTGCCCCTTAAATGTTAGCTAATATTCAAACTCTTCAAGAAACATTTCTATATATCTTTTGGGGTCAGTTCTTGCTCTCATTCTCATGGATTCTGATTCTTTTACTTTATACTACTTCCTCCAACCTATCATGACATTGTTTATTCACAAATTTTAAGGTCTATAATAATAGCAACCACCTTTGTTTTATCCATAAGCCACCCAGCACTTATCTGGCATATTCTCAATAGACTGGGGTTGAATGATAATAACCATATGTTTCATCATGCTAGATGACATAAAATCATTTTAAAATAGTAGAGGAAGTTCACTAAGATTACAGTTTTATTGTTAAGGAAAACTATTACTGATGAAGGTCTACATGGATGATGGTAGGTCTACATGGATGGAAGGTCTACATGGATGAAAGTCTACATGGATCATGAAATTCATCATAAATGAATTCTAAGAATTTCATGAGTATGAAGAACATAGGGAAGTCCTGAGAGTAAGAAGTCAAAAGAAAAATATGGGATTTGCAAATCAGAAACATTGTCCCCCAAATACCTGGGATATGGAAAATTTCATCTGCAGATATGAAGTAGGCAAGCTGCCCAAGCTTCTTGCATAAAACATGTTGATTTGGGATGAGGGAGAAATATATTTAGATATCACACAATGTGGAGGCATTTAAATCTCCTTTGAATCAACCTGGAGGACCATATCAGATTTAAATTAGCATACACTGAGAAATAAAATGTATATGGAAACATTAGGGATGCTCAAACAGAGCTGACATCAATGAGGGCAAAATAATTGTACCATATTCCCTGGGAAAGAAGCACTCAGAGAAACCTGAGTCACCTGTTACCCAGTGTAATAATGCAAATGCTTAAGGCAACTCCAAGGTAGAATTCCCAGCAGGACTAACAGGGACAATAACAACTGGGAGATAAAGCCAGGAAAAGGTAAATGGAGAGTAGTCTGCTAACTATCATACTTGCCAAGATAAAAAGACAAGTCGTTCTCACACCCAGCCCAATTCAATAATATAATGGAGTGGTGGGGAACCCAGCTATTCTGGGTGGAGCGTAGGTCAAAGCCTATATATTCTTTAGAGAGACCGTGGTTGCTTCTATTTTTTATTCAACCACTCTAGACTGTTGTATTCTGGGCATCGAGGATTTAAATGACATACCATGCAAAGTACAAAGAACTAATATAAGCAGTAAAATAATTTTGTGTTCAATTACATGTAAAGAGTTCAGGTACCATAGATATTTTAAGGCAAGGAAAAGAACACCTTGAAAATGATGTGCTTTTCCGCACATCTTCATGTAGTAAGTCGATCAAGAATAAATTTAGCTTTACTTTCTTTTAATGCCTGTCTGTGGGAATTCCTCATTCCATAAAATACCAACCTCATAAAATTACAACAGCATCCCATCTTCCTCTGATGTATTTCTCTTCATTATTATTTCCATTTTATCAATTAAGATCTACTACTCTCAATTCTGAAGGTATTTTCTTTCACTATGGAGTCCCCCCAGGGCCACTTTTGCATGGGGCATCAATTTAACTTATATTTATTTCTCCTTATACATATACATATATATATATATATTCAACGGTTTCTATTATGTAAAACACCACAGGGAAAGAGCCTGGTGGTAAAATCACACTGTGGTTTAATTTTACTTCAGCTGTAGGACTCTGGCTTTAATTAACTTATTTGGCCACGAAATAATTCTCAGTAATCATCCAGTGGTGTCAGGTAGGCCATAAGCAGAGAGTAATCAAATCTCTCCTCTTTTTCTCCTCCTTCTCCCTTATCAAATAGCAAATTACTTCCACTCAACATAAACTGAAGCCAAGTCAGGTACTAAATTGGTCTGGTGAAATTGGTCTGACTCTCTATTATCCCTACCAGTAATGGGAGTCAATGGAGTGGATGATATAAAATAGTAACTCGTTCCAAGTCAATCATACCTGTCTTGAGAAACACAATATATGTTTTTCACCCCTTGGGGGATTTACTTTCTTATGACTTATATTTGGTTGTTCCCTAAATATACCAAGCTACAAGGAGAGGTGATTTTTTTAGAAGACCAAATATTGTTGGGGTACTTTATAAGCATTCATTCTCTTGTGAAATCACTGTACACTTAGTAGTAATGTTATATACGCAATAATATTTAGTGTATATAGAGCTAGTGGTTCTATTGCTTATGCCAAGAACTGGGTAATTATATGACCCATAAGAAAGGATTTTACATTTTTAAAGGGAGAAGAAAGGAGATAAAGGAGGAGGGAACAGAAGAATGAGGGAAGAAGGAACATGAGAATATGCAACAAGACAGAAACACTCACATTTTTACTATTTTGCTCTTTATAAAATTTGCCAATCCATGGTTATGCTATGCTGCCTCTTCAGAATACCAAGAAAGAAATACTAAGAGACACTATACTGAGTTATTCCTGTGAGAGATAGAGAGAGAGAGAGAGAGAAAGAAAAATTGACTAGGTCTTAGAAGACAGAAAGTGGAATAAACAGGCAGGGAAAAAGCTATATTTGGTATTTTTTCAGTAAAGTGAATAAAAATGAATGAGAGACCAGATACAGGCTGGTCTGTGTAGAAAGTAATCCAATTTTTAAGTCACTTTTTCTAATTGATTAGAGGATGAATACTTAATACTTGTAGGTTTTTATAGGAAAAACCCTGCTTGATATGCCACATAGTACTTTCTAAACTTTTTTAAACCTACTAGAGATGTGTATCATTTGCAAAGGTGGAACTGTCTTTAGTTTTAGGATATTTCACTGTAGGAAAAGAGGCAACCAGGCAGCCCAATTATATTAGGGTCACATATGTATCTTCTAAAAACTTCTCTGTCTAAAGTAGATTTTCAATTTCTATTCTATATAGCTTTATATAATAAAAGTATCTGCGAATTGGTCTTCAGTAGGAAACTTATTATGGGTATATAACTAGGGGGCATAAACTGGGGGTGGGGGCACTAGGGCAGTGGTTGTGGAATAGACACCCTGGTGGAGGATCTAGAATGGTTTAGGCATGAAACTCTACCATTAACAGTACGGCAAATAGTGGCATCTAAAAACCAACAACCCCAAACCCTAAAGGATATATCTCGGAGGTAACACTGATATTATGGCTAAACATACCAAGAAAATAAAGCCAAGACATTGTGCTTTAAGACTCTGAGCTCCCCAAGGGAATCAAGACTGGATTTCTAGATCAAAGACAGACAAAAGGGATAGAACTCAAGGATCTCCAGACAAATAGCCTGATAATCACGCTGGTAAATTAATCCGGTTTTACTGAAACTTGAGGAAGAGTATAGAGAGGCCAGAGAAATGGTCTCTCCATTGTGTGTTAACTTCAAAGGTCCATGGAAGCTGAAAGTTTGATAAGTGAAGAAAAGAGGCGGTATAGTTTTCAAATATATGTGCTTTAAAGCATGTGGCTAAAACCTTTTGTTAAAACATATTCTGAAAATGTATCAAGGTCAGCCCATTACAGAGGAATGGTATATGAGAGCAAAAGCTCTATCAAAAGATCAGGACAAAGAAAAGGCAACCCTGCATAGTTACCCATAGCTATAAAAGGCTTGTCCCGGGGGTACTCACAGGAGGTAGTGCCGCTGGAGAGTGAGCACACTGGTATGACGGAGAAGAAAGATGGGAGATGACTGACACAGATAGGCCCAAAGACAGAGAACATAGTTACTACATACACTGTGAAACTTCAGACATCTCTAGACTAAGCCCTCCATGCAACCATCACCACTACACATACATATAGAGCTAAGTTTATCTTTTATCTTCCACACATAATTGAGCTTTCAAGCTTAAGATCTATTTAGTCTTCGAGTAGAAATTAGAAATATAAATAGAAAGGAAACTCATATATATTAAGAACGTTCGAGGTGCCAGCCATCACTGGATATTGCCATGTTCTCTCATGCAAGTTTCCAATAAACTCTATGGCATTTTATTATCCTATATACTGTCTCTTGAGCCTATGGACTGTGATACATGATCTCATCTTGCAAGGATGTGATTTCTATACCTCAAGAATAGCACTAGCATCATCTGCTCCTGAAAGTCTTCTCTCAGCACCCTTTAGCTGCAGTAAACATTCTGGTCACTCAAAGGTAACTCTTCAGGTTACCCTGCCCCGTCCTCCCAACCACACACATTCCATTATGATAACCAAATTGAGTTATTGGTTTCTATCACTTTATTCGAGCTTTTCTTAAAGACAGGGGTTATATTTTGTTTATTCTGTTTACCCTGGCCCTAAATAGCCCATTAGTATATGTTAATGAATATATGAAAACTTGTTACCCATGTTTTTAAAATTTTAGAGGGCAGCTTCCCCTCTAATGCTCGAGAAGAGCAGGCCCGGATGCACAGCTGCACCCGCACCTACCTATGGTGAGCGGCCCCCGGAGCAATGAGAGGGGGAAGCGGGCTCGCTCCTGGCCAGCTTCAGCAGAGCTCCTAGGGTCAGCAGACATGTGGGTTGCTGTGGCCACACAGGCTGGGTTTGGAGGAGGGATTGAGGCCCCTCCCTCATTGCCCCACCACCCCCAATGACCCAGTGGGTGTGGCTACGAGCCCAGCAGCCTCCATTATCAGTAATGCTGGAGGAGAAGGCCCAGATGCACAGCTGTGCAGGCTCCTACCCACATTGGAGAACAATCCAGTTTAGGGCCAGGTGTTTCTTGCCATATATACATTGTAATGATCAATGCAGTTGCACAAACTTGGGGGGGTGCTGGTGTGGGAATGGGGAGTGGGTGGTGGACTGTGGCCTTTGGTGGTGAAAGGGGCACATCGGTGATGGAATTAGTGTTGAACAATGAATACTTGTGATAATGTACTACAAGGAAATTTGTCAATCACGGTGTTTTAATATTTAAAGCATTAAAAATAAATGAATAAATAAATACATGAAATTTTAGAGGTGATGGAGAGATTGTACATTAGTTAGGGAGCTTTCCTTGCAAGTGACTGATTGAGAGTTTGATTCTCCAGTACCTCATATGGTCCCATGAGGCCAAAAGAAGTGATCCCTGACTGCAATAAACCCTGAGCACCCTGGGTGTGACTCAAAAATTAAAAAAAAATGTTAGGCTCCAATTTGCTTAGTAGGAAAGGTAAGAAAAACATAAAAAAATAAAATATTCATTAATTCAGTAATATTAAAGTAGGTAAAGCAGTTGTAAGCAGAGGGGATTTGATGCAGAAATACTCAATTCAGGTAGAAAATAACATCCAGCATTCACTCCTATGGGAAATAGGTACATTTATGTGCACGATCTTTCTCTGAAGAAAAAGCAGAGAGAAGACTACTCAAGTGCATTGTTGAATTTTATCTGCATTTAGTGGTATGCTGGTGCTCATCATTAAAATGAGCAGCCACTCTCATATCTGTGTGCAGACTTATTTTTAATGAAGAAACTCTTTCCTAAAAATATCCAGAGTAGTTTATTATAGAAGAAAGTAACAAAATAAGTAATAAAATACATAAATAAGTTAGCTGTCTCTTACTAGGACAATCACCAAAAATAACATTCACATCCCAACAGGCTGCTTCCTAGTTATATTAATAAATCAAAGTATCTACTTATGATGATTTATTTGTATATCTTGATGCTGAAAACTTATTTATCATTTGCAATGCAATTTGCCCATCTCTACAGATCATAAAAATTCATTGAGTTATGCTTCTTATGGTATAATTTAATATCTTGTTTATCAGCTCCAGGATAAATTCCATAAGTATATAATTTCCCTATGTTATTCCTGAACTGTCAATCATAATGAATTTTGTATCCAAACATGGATTTTAAGAGTCAATGAAACAAATAGCTCACATCATAATTTCTTAAACCAAAAGGCATGAGAAGAAATAGCCAACTTATTGAAGAATAAGAACAACAAAACTGTTAGGCTAATAAAAATGCCAGCTGTATATTGCTGGGATAGGTCGATATCTTGCAGATTCTGTCAAAACTGTAATTTATAACCAGCACTCTGAAAAGACATAGATATATGTCTTCTTAGAAGTTGACAGTAAAGATTTTTAGTACAGCTATTCTCTGCCTTCAACATTAATAAGAGGGCTATGGACAGTGAAGTAAAGTGACATACAAGATCTGGAATAAAGTTATAAATTTTGGATGAACAGATATGTCATCGTCTTACATTATTTTCACACCATTTATACAAAGATCTGAGTGCTTCAATAATTAACAAGTGCTTTACCAAGTTTTTAGAGAAATAGTCCTGGAGAAGTTCAGGAAAGATCTCAGAATACAAGAATGAAGTAGTAATAAATATTTACTGTAAAGTTACTGTAATCCACTCTAATTTCTTTATAACAGATGAATCACATTATTTGACTATGAAAACATTTGTATTTTTTAATGAAAAATCATTAATATATCAATATATGGAGCTGGAGAAATAGTTCAGTGGGTGAGATGCTTGTCTGGAATGTGCCCCACCTGAGTTCAATCAATTCCTGGCACTCCCAATGGTCCAATCTCAGCACCTTGACCCAGACAAAAGTGAATCCTCAGTGCAGAGTCAGAAGTGAGCCATGTGCATAGCTAAGGATGACCTCCAAACCAAACACTTACATTAAAATATTATATAATATAAATTTATATTCAGCTGTTAAATGAATTTACTAAACATCCTCAGACTTATAAAAGTAAGATCATGAACAGACATCTATTTTTCTTATTCAAATATTAAACTTATATAAAAATAAAACAAGTACATAAAAGCTAAAAGTTCTTAAATTATTATTATTGAACTTCATTGTTCTATCAGAAGATTAATCTGAGATATATTATTAAGTAAATAATGACTAGACTCTAAACCCTCCTGAATTCCCAAAGATAAGAATGTGGCTTTAATCTACTGAAAGCCCACAGCGAGCATCATTCTCAATGGGGAAAAATTGAAAGCCTTCCCCCTTAGATCAGGGACAAGACAAGGTTGCCCACTCTCTCCTCTTTTATTCAATATAGTACTGGAAGTACTTGGCATAGCAATCAGAGAAGAAAAGGACATCAAGGGCATCCAGATAGGCAAGGAAGAAGTCAAGCTATCATTATTTGCAGATGACATGATATTATACCTAGAGAACCCTAAACTCTCTGCCAAAAAACTCCTAGAAACAATAGACATATATAGTAGAGTGGCAGGATACAAAATCAACACCCAAAAGTCGGTGGCTTTAATATATACAAATAACAAAAGAGAAGAAAGGGATATTAAGGAAATTATTCCATTCACAATTATGCTACAGAAAATCAAATACCTAGGAATCAACTTAACCAAGTGTATAAAGGACCTGTACAAAGAAAACTACAAGACACTGCTCCAAGAGGTAAAAGAGGACACAAGGAAATGGAAACATATTCCCTGCTCATGGATGGGGAGAATCAACATTGTCAAAATGGTAATACTCCCTAGAGCTCTGTACAGATTCAATGCAGTCCCTATAAGGATACCCATGACATTCTTCAAAGAAATTGACCAAACACTCCTGAAATTTGTATGGAACAATAAACCCCAAGGATAGCTAAAGCAATCCTCGGGAAAAAGAAGATGGGAGGCATCACCTTTCCCAACTTCAAACTGTACTACAAGGCAGCAGTAATTAAAACAGTGTGGTATTGGAATAAAAACAGACCTGTGGACCTATGGAATAGAATTGAGTATCCTGATACCCAACCTCAAACACATGATCATTTAATCTTTGATAAAGGTGCAAAGAGTCCAAAATGGAGTAAGGAAAGCCTCTTCAACAAGTGGTGTTGGGAAAACTGGGCAGTGACATGTAAAAAAATGAATTTGGACCTGTGTCTAACACCATGCACAAAAATCAGATCAAAATGGATTAACGATCTCAATATCAGACTTGAATCCATAAAGTACATTGAGAAAATATAGGAAAAACCCTCCACGACATTGAAACTAAAAGGCATCTTCAAAGGTGAAACATCACTAAAAAAAGCAACTAGAAGAAAACATAAACATATGGGACTACATGAAACTAAAAAGCTTCTGCACCTCAAAAGAAACAGTGACTAAGATACAAAGGCAGTCCACAGAACAGGAAAGAATATTCACCCAATACCCATCTAATCACTTGATCACTTGAACCCGTTATTTATCGATTTGCTCGAGCGGGCGCCAGTAACATTTCCATTGGACCCTATCACGTGCCAATGTAGCCCAATGGCATCTGGTTGATTCAGGAATATGAAGAGCCTCAAACCGTTCCTTAAGGGTCTTTACAAGGAAGTCTGACCATCTTGTAGGTGGGCGGCCACGTGATCTTTTGATATCCAGTGGGATCCAGTCGGTAATGGTAATGGCTCTAGTCCAACAGTTGTCTCCAAATCGCATTACATGTCCAGCCCATCTGATTTTCGATGCCTTGGCAAACGAGACAGCATCCCTGATTCTGGAATAGCGACGGAGGTCAGAACTCCGGATTCCTTCTCTCACTTGAGTGAGGCGTGATATTCCAAGCATAGCTCTTTCGATTCCTCTCTGGGAGACCCGAATAGCATTCTCATCCTGCTTTCGTAGGGCCCAGGTCTCTGAGGCGTATGTTAATGCAGGGAGAACGGTGGAGTCAAAGAGATGTGCCCAGAGCCAGAGGTTCTTTGTCCTTTTAGCTATTTCTTCGATGCCTTTGAAGGCATTCCATGCCGCTCTCTTCCTCCTGTGCAGCTCAGGTTTTAGGTCATTCATCATGTTGATTTCTCGTCCTAGGTACACATAACTGCTGCATTCAGAGATGTCTGTTCCATTGAGAGTGAATGGGGCCTCTGGAACTAGTTCATTCTTCATGAACATAATTTTCTTTAGATTCAGCTGTAGACCTATCTTTCCACATTCTCCGGCAAAGTCAGCCAGCATTTGTGCCGCTTGGCTAATGTTTGGTGTTATTAGAACGATGTCATCAGCGAAGCGGAGGTGGTGTAGTTGCCGACCATCTATCTTCACTCCCATTCCTTCCCATTCTAATTGTTGCATGATGTTCTTGAGGGTGGCGCTGAAGAGTTTTGGTGAAATGGTATCACCCTGTCGAACCCCTCTTTTCACATTAATGATCACTTCTTTGTAGAATGGTGAGATCCTGGTGGTGAATCCATAATACAGCTCACGAAGGATCTTGATGTATTGGGTTTGAACACCCTGTTTGGCTAGGGCTTAGATGACTGCTTCAGTCTCCACAGAATCAAAGGCTTTCTATAAATCAATGAATGTGAGACAGATTCTGTAAATCAATGAACGTGAGACCCATCTGATAAGGGGTTAATATCCAGAATATATCACGCACTGGTAGAACTTTTACAAGAAGAAAACAAACAACCCCATCAAAAAATGGGGAGAAGAAATGCACAGAAACTTCAGCAAGGGAAGAAATTCGAATGGCCCAAAAAAACATATGAAAAAATGCTCATCATCACTAATCATCAGAGAGATGCAAATCAAAACAACAATGAGATACCACTTTACACCACAGAGACTGGCACATATTCAAAAGGGCAAGAACAACAAGTGCTGGCGTGGATGTGGGGAAAAGGGGACACTCATCCATTGTCGGTGGGAATGCCGGCTGGTACAGCCTTTCTGGAAAACAATATGGACATTCCTCCAAAGACTAGAAATTGAACTCCCATTTGACCCAGCCATACCACTCCTGGGAATCTACTCTGGGAAGCCAAAAATATGCAGCGGAGAACACCATCCCTACTTTTATGTTCATAGCAGCATTATTCACAATAGCCAGAATCTGGAAACAACCAGAGTGCCCGAGAATCAATGACTGGATAAAGAAGCTTTGGTACATCTACACAATGGAATACTATGCAGCTGTTAGGAAAAATGAAGTTATGAAATTTACCTATAAATGGATGGACATGGAGAAGATTATGTTGAGTGAAATTAGCCAGAAGGAGAGAGACAGATACAGAGTGACTGCATTTATTTCCATGACATAAATATATGTACATATTATGATACCAATATCCAAGGTCAAGTGAAACATGACCTTGTAACAGGAGGTCTTGTCAAAGGTGGAAATTATCGCAAACGTGTGGGAGTCAGAGTCTAGGTAAGACAGAAAATGGAACAGTGTGCTAACAATTGTCTAGGGTACTAATGCCAACCTAGAAATGAGCATTAAATATAGGCAAAAAGATACACATGCCAACCCTTTAATGTATGTTCTGTAATCCGCAATCTGGAAGGGAAGGGAAAGAGAGAGAGAGAGAAAGGGAAAGAAATAAAGAGCCTGCCTTGGAGGAGGGCTGGGGAGGGGGGGAGGGAACCGGGTAGTTGGTGGTAGGAGATGGGCACTGGTGGAGGGATGGGTGCTGGAATACTGTATGGCCAAAACCCAAATGTGAACTTTTTAATTGTATATCTTTGTAATTGTATATCTCACAGTGGTATAATAAAATACTTTTAAAAAAAAGAATGTGGCTTTAGTGAACATTTTCCCCCTAAAATGTAGTAATGCGAAACATAGCAACTCAATTGACCCTATAAATAGATTACATAAAAATACATAACTAAAACCATTTTTAAAGTCATAAAAATCAATCCTGCTTCCAATGTAAATTCTACATTTTTTTGCTGCTACATGACTATTTTAACTTTAATTGAGAACTTATAAGAATCTTTAAATAAATTTGATATCTCCATTTAGATATCTAGCTCTTGAGAATTTCTATAGGCAACAAATGATAAATGTCTTCAAGGCTCATTGAAATGAAAAGGGTCAGAAGCCCACTGAGGCCACTCCCTAGCAAAGTAATTGGCTCCACCACCGGTCACATACTGCTTGCTTCCAGGAGATGCCCCTTTGGCATTACATTCATCAAACATTATGGCTGTTGAGGGCACCTTTCTAATAGTAAACATGGCGAGTGTTCCTCTGGACAGGAAGAGCTCTATTTCACTGGTTTGGAAAGTAGCTGTCAAAACCATTTCATGGATGACCAATTCTTTACTAGCTTTTCACGGCACAGAATAGCTCTATGGGGGTAGGTGGCAATTTAACATGCAGTGTTGATGCAATAATAAGCTTTCAAAAATATCCCTTTATATCAATTCTTGGCTTTAAAAACTTCTTTAAAGTATGCTGCTCTTGACTTTATTAACCCCTACTCACTAGTCACACAGGAAACCACCAGGGACTGAAAATAGTTGGTCCTGAACCAGACTTCCTTTCAATATCTTGACAAAAAAAGAGTGGCAAAAGAAAAGATAGCAAAGGGGAAATTGAGATGAGTATTCAGGGAAAACAAGCAGATGGAGGCAAAATTGCTCCTAACTTTCTCCTT
The DNA here is from genome assembly GCA_021461705.1 of Cryptotis parvus. Classification (NCBI taxonomy): domain Eukaryota; kingdom Metazoa; phylum Chordata; class Mammalia; order Eulipotyphla; family Soricidae; genus Cryptotis; species Cryptotis parvus. Next base: position 35,066 of record JAJIBD010026631.1, read on the forward strand.
TTCAGAACTTCCTTAATGCAAATTAGAGTAATGCAAATTGCAACTTCCATCGACTGGCGATTGTCAAGTAATGACAGAGCAGAAAGAAAAAGGTGTACAAGTCATATACTCCAAATTGTCCAATCAACAAAATGCTCGGAGACCCTGGTCCACGTTTCTGGAAAAAAAATAGCTCTAATATGATTTCTGCTTCCTAGTAAAGCTGATGTTCCATGTTGGCAGAGCTTGACAGTAATAGCAAGAACCAGGAGCTTGCATAGGAGAACGGATGAAGTCATGATGTACCACATACCTTTTAGTTCTTAGTCAACTAAACCTCATAAAGGAATGTGACTAAGATCACACATTAATACAAAAATTTATAAATATTAATATGCCATGTCTCTCCAGCTCATCTGACTCATATTATCATTTGCTTTACTTTGAAAAGATCTTCGTGAAACGACAAAAAGAGAAGTCAGCAGAAAATCAATTCTTATCTTTAAATCCACTCTTTCCCTCTTTCATCAGAAGTAATCAAATTGCTTTCATTAGAAGTAGTCAAGTTCAAAAGTTTCTCTATGTCCTTTGTGATGACTGTTTTCATATTTTTACTAGATGTATCATACCCACTAAAGAGATGGTGTACATATTGTGTTTGCTTTTTAAAAAAATTTTACTTACATATATTCACATTTATTCTGCAACTTGGTTTTTTATACAGATGGGTTGTAATTTATCAGTGTTGATGGGGGGGCATAGCTATTTATTTCTTTTCAGTGTAGTAAAGCATTTCTGTACCAATAAATCTTTTCTAAAAATGTTATTGAGATTCCTGGACCCTTGAGGTTTTGATGAAAATACTAATGTATTACTGAATTGATTTTTCTTCTTTTCAATTTTTCTACCGTTTATCTTTTCATGGCTTAGCATTCTAGTAATGAACCTAAATGCTGAACGTTTCACATCCTTGGCCTTATTGGAAAAACTTTCTACATTTCCTTTACAAGCAACATACTTAAGAAGGGGTTTTAGGTTACATTTCTACCAATTAGGAAAATTTTCTATAATTTCAGCCTAAAGAGAATTGTGGCCGACTGTGAGAGAGTAGCCCAGGCAGGTCACTTGCACATAGTCTGCTTAGGTTCTATCCCTCGAACCCCCTTATGGTCCTCTGAGCCCACTCACTCAGCACCGAGTCAGGAGTAAGCCCTGAGCAGTGCCAGGTGTGGCCCGAAACTAAACAATGAAACAAAAGAATGCATTTTTTGGACTGAAGAGCTAGTACAGTGGTAGGAAGCTGACCTGGATTCTATCCCCTGCACCACTGATGGTTCCCTGAGCCCTGCGGAAGTGATACCTGTGCATTGAGCCGGGAGTAAACCCTGAGGACCACTGAGCATAGCCCCAACCCTCACCCTTCCCAAAACAAATAATTTTATTCTGAAAGATACAAAAACACAGAAAGATTTCTCCGCTTCCATTGTGATGCTGACCCACTGTTACTTTCCTAAAACAAATATTTATATTTTTGCTTTAAAATGTTTATTTTTGGGCTGGAGTGATATTTACAGCTGTTAGGGCATCTGCCTTGCAAGCAGCTGAACGAGGTTCGATTCCTGGCTTCCCACATGAGCCTTCAAGCATCGCTAGGAATAATTTCTAAGTGCAGAACCAGTAGTAACCTCTGAGCATCACCGGATATGATGCCCCTGCCCCCAATGTGTAAGTAACTTATTTAATTTTCTAAATGAAAGGGCTGAAGTAATAGCTTCAAAGGGTTAGAGTATATGCCTGACATGAAGGAGCCTGGGTTTATCCTGGCATCCCATGGCCTGCTGAGTGCTGCCAGGAAATGATCCCTGAGTATCATCCTAGAGTAGCCCACAACCACAACCAGGTGGCCTCACAAAACCAAAGAAAATAACACCACCACTACCTACCTCTACCACTACTACTACTACTACTACTACTACTACTACTACTACTACTACTACTACTGGTGGCTGCTGCTGCTTCTGCTGCTATTGCTACTACTACTACTACTACTACTACTACTACTAATAATAATAATAATAATCCAGGAAAAAGCATAAGTGGTAACAAAAATATCTATTTTACAATCATTTTTATTTCAGAATCTATTTCTAACATGCGAGTGGAATCATAGAGTATTGTCTTTCTTCATTTAAGTGTAATACTCCTTGTTGTAAATGGTAATAATTTAATATTTCTATACCTGAGTAGTATTCCAGGATGTTCTGTATCCAAAAATGGGTGGGTAGGCATTTAGGCGAGTTCTAGCTCTTTTTTAATTAATATTTTATTATACCACCATGAGATATACATTACAAAGTTGATCATGTTTGGGTTTCAGTCATTCAGTGTTCCAGCACCCATCCCTCCACCAGTGCCTATTTCCCACCACCAATGTCCCCGGATCCCTCCCTCCTCCTTGCCATTACCTGTCTCTATGGCAGGTTTTTTTTTAATCTATTTTCTCTCTCTCGGTGAGTCCTAGCTCTTGAATATTTTAAACAATGCTGAAATAAACATGGAGGGGCTGCATGTATATTTTACAATTAGTAGTTTTGTATCTTTTAGTAAGCTCCTAGCAGTAGGTTCCGAAATACCTATTTTTGTTTGAGGTTTCTCCATACTGCTTTTTAGAATGGCTAGACAGTTATATACCCCTCAGCAGTGTACAAGTTCTCCCATTCTCTCAGTTCCTCACCAGTATTGCTGTTTTCAGTCTCTTGGATAAGAGCCACTTTAATAGCTCTGAGGTGATATTGTTTTAATTTGCATTTCTTTTATAATAAGAGACAAGGAGCTTCTTTGAGTATTTCCACTGGCCATCTGCATGTCTTCTTTGGGTAAGAGTCTATTGAGATCCACTCATTTTAAAAAATTGGTTTGTTTGCTTTTCTGAATTTAAATTTCATGAGTTCTTTATCAATGTTATATTTCACAAAGTATGTGTTTTACACATTTTAGATGTTAATCTCTTGTTAGATTTGCAATGCTCTGCTCTTCAGAAGTGTGACTTTCAATTTGCTGTATTTCACTTCTTTCACTGTATAGAAGATGTGCAGGTTTTTGCAACCCCATTTGTTTAATTTTTTTTTTTTTTGCTATATTTGCCGTTGGTGTTGCTATTGAGCCCCTCTGTACTCCCAAAAATCTTTAAGGCCAGTGTCAGAAGTGTATCTTCTAGTTTATGCTCTCCTCCATGTATGTTATATGTGGGTTTTTACATAAACATCTTCAATACCTTTGTATTAATTTTTGTGTATGGAATTAGACAGTGAAAGGAACAGACATACAAATCAATGAAAAGAACTGAGAACCCAGAAATAAATTCACACACACACACACACACACACACATCTGATTTACAACAAAGAAGCCAAGACTATATACTGGAAAAGGAAAAGTCTCTTTAATAAATAGTGTTAGAAAACCAAACAAATGAAAGCAAAATAATCTTTAAAAATATAAAAATACAGTATATTTTAATCCCTTTGATTTAACTTGCTAACATTTATTAAAGATTTTATGTGTGATTAGATATGAATAGTTTATAAGTTTTCTTTTCCATTTTTACCTGATTTAGGTAAAATTTATAGATTCATAAGTTGAGCTATTTTCCTGTTTATTCTCTAACGCTGTTTGCATTATAATGATCTATTTTCCCATAAACTCATTTCTGTTTCTACTTTTCATGAAAAGCAGTCCTATAAGTTTGATTGCTTTGTAATAGAAAGTGGTTTGCTTAATTTTGAAAGGGTCAACATTGGCTTTGCTAATCATTTCTTGTTTGTTTCCTTCATGTTTCTTTACTACCTCTTTCCAGAGAATTCCTTTGCAAACAGAGGTCAAAAATCCTTGAGGAAAGCTATTGCAAGGAAATTCAATAAAATCAACAATTAAGATATGAATTTACACCCAAAATGATTAAAAATAATAGTGGTAGCTAAAATAAATTTGAAGTGAGAATTTTTAGAATCTTTGTCCAAAAAAAAAAATATCACAAGGGGTACTCTTAAATAAAAATGTAAGACTTAAAAAAATCACAATGAAGTTGGGAGTGCAAAAAAGAGTCCAGTGCACAATTACACTGTCTTTTGGAGAAAACAGGATGAGGAAGCTAAATAATGTATACTTCGTTAAGTAAGTATATTAAATTTTTAAAGGTGTACTCTTTATAAGTCTTTTAAATTTCTCTTTCATACATATATTTTTTTCCTTGTATTTGAAGCAGAGAGGGATCAAAGTATGAAATTCCAGGAACATCTTATGAAATATGACTCAGTATCAGACATTATCAGAATTTTCAGCACTCCCAATATCTCCCTCTTACTTTATTTTCTTTAAAGAAAATTTAACGAACACTTTCGGTCTCAAATATCAGATAGATCACTTGAATCCCGTTATTCATCGATTTGCTTGAGTGGGCGCCAGTAACATTTCCATTGGACCCTATCACGTGCCAATGTAGCCCAATGGCATCTTGTTGATTCAGGAATATGAAGAGCCTCAAACCGTTCCTTCAGGGTCTTTACAAGGAAGTCTGACCATCTTGTAGGTGGGCGGCCACGTGATCTTTTGACATCCCGTGGGATCCAGTCGGTAATGGCTCTAGTCCAGCGGTTGTCTCCAAATCGCATTACATGTCCAGCCCATCTGATTTTCGATGCCTTGGCAAACGAGACAGCATCCCTGATTCTGGAATAGCGATGGAGGTCAGAACTCCGATTCCTTCTCTCACTTGAGTGAGGCGTGATATTCCAAGCATAGCTCTTTTGATTCCTCTCTGAGAGACCCGAATAGCATTCTCATCCTGCTTTCTTAGGGCCCAGGTCTCTGAGGCGTATGTTAATGCAGGGAGAACGGTGGAGTCAAAGAGATGTGCCCGGAGCTGGAGGTTCTTTGTCCTTTTAGCTATTTCTTCAATGCCTTTGAAGGCATTCCATGCCGCTCTCTTCCTCCTGCGCAGCTCAGATAGATATTAAAGCTGCGCATCAGACAGATATTAAATACAAAAAGCTCTTGGGAGCCAGAAAGATAAATCAGTCGGTGGCTGCGCCGCTTGCACATGGTCATCCTGGATGTCAATCCCCAGCACCACAAAGGTCCTCCAAATTCCACTAAGAGTGATCCCTGAGCACAGAACAAAGAGTAAGCCCTAAGCACTGCCTGACATGGCCCTCAAACATAAACAAACAAAAAAAAGTGATCAAATTCTTGAATTTACTTGATGCCTTTGCTGTTGTCTGAGGGCCTCACCTCTTGGTGAGTGAGATGGCCCTATGGAATCAGGAATGCACCCAGGGCCTCAGACATACTAGTCATACGATCTCTTGAGCCACATGCCCAGCCTCTAATTTTTTGTTAGTATTTTTTGTCTGTCTTTTGTGTTAGGGCCACACCCAGTGGTGCTCAGGGATTACTCCTGATTCTATGATCAGGGATCACTCCTGACAAAACTGTGGGGAGCGGGTTGCATACTCAGTGTAGTGCAAGGCAAGCCCCTTACTTGCTCTTTGACTACAGAGATGCTAAGTTATCAGCACTATACAGAAATGCAGAGGTGTTGCTTTGTGAGCTTTATCTCTTATTTCTGTTTTTGAATGGCCTTCTCTTCCATTAAAAGAGTGAATGCGCCTTTCTGCATTTGTCCATATTCTTTCATTTTTCCTCAGTTCCCCAGTGGAACATTAGACTGGGGAAAATCAGAGACACAGGAAATGATTCTTATCTTCTTGACTTTAATATGATGTCTAAGAAACGGCAAAGTATTCAAAACATGTTTCTTGGATAGACCAAAATGTTACCTTTTGCTTATAATATTAATCCAGTTCAGCTCTGAAATGAATATAATATACCATAAATACATATGAGTTTAAATTCTACTTCTTCACTAGTCACCCTCTATTATAAATCATTCCTCTATACTCCCAGATGGAAGCCATATTTTTTCTCTTTAAATTTTTAATGTAACTTAGCATCTCTTTTATGTTACTTTTTTGTTTCTATGCTAAAGTGTAGTGAGTTAACAGACATAAAACTCTTTTTTTGTAAGATTCTCTTTGTACCAGCATTTTGTATTTTATAAATAACAAAATGCATTTTCTGAGTTAAGAGTCTAAATCATAATGATAAATTAAAAAATTAAATTTTCCCACTGTTCTTTTCTTAATCTCCCATGTTTTTTTTTTCTTTGGGTCACACCCGGCGATGCTCAGGGTTTCTCCTGGCTCTTCACTCAGGAATTACTCCTGGCGGTGCTCGGGGACCATATGGGATGCTGGGGATCGGAACCTGGGCTGGCACAGGCCAGCCAAGTGCAAGGCAAATGCCCTACCCGCTGGGTTATCGCCTCCGCCCTAATCTCCCATGTTTGCCAGAACTACCTGAAGCTCCATGATTAGTTTTCACGTATCTTTTAGTGATAAGACCACTATGGGTTTCGCATGTTATTTTCCTCCCTTTAAAGCAGAAGTGGCTCCTCAGCAGTGACTATGTTTCAGGGTTAAACTCAATTCACCAGTTTCTTTGCTAAACTAATGACTGTTTCATTGTTAAAGTAATGATTACTTGCTAAAGTAATGACACAATGAGAGCATTTTTCTTCTAAGTCTTCTTTTTGATGCTTAATTTTAGAGATATAAAAAAAAGCTTATAGTTCTCACATTTTAATTCAAAATGTAAAAACACCTGACATTTTTAATAAATACAGATTATTAATATATTTATTTCTGAAAATTACATATCATCTTATTTAGTTCTGGCAAAACTGATATCAACAAATTAAAGTTCTAAGTTCATTCCATAACTAAATGTATAATTAATGTTTAAGTTCTATGATCAGAGAATAAAATTTCAATAAATAGGCACACACAAAGATGAGAGGCAGCACAGAGAGCATAAAGCTACAAATTTTCAGGCAAAGGGGCAATCAAGGGTTTGCTTCTATCCTGGGTGACTCAATTACAGATTTAGGAAGAATTCGATGTTCTTGGTACTTTATGTGTCTGTGAGCAGAGGATTGTAATTTGACCTTGAGTGAGTGTTTGTGAGGGTATGTATACCTTTGAGTGCTGTAATATGTAGCTCTCATTTGCAGTATAATTTACGCCCATTGTATCATGACAATTTTCAATAATTTCTTCATGGTGATGATGGTGATGATGAAGAAGTGGATAATGAGTTTCCTTACTATGTCAGCAATCTCTTCTGAATTTGAAAACCAAAACACTTTTCTTTGAAGCTTAGGGTTTGACTTTTCTTCTCTGGATTAGGTGGCAGTAGTTCGTCCCTCAGGTTGTGAACATGAAAGTATTCTCTGCTGAATATACCTCAGGCTATTTAAAAATTAGTTTCTCAATTGCAGGGGTATTAATCTTTTAGAGCTGATCATGATAAAGAGGAATAGTTCATCATAACAGGAAGGTGATGCAAAATAATTTTTATTCAGTTATATTAACAATATATAAATTATGAGATGTTTTATT
>JAJIBD010026632.1:0-12646 GCA_021461705.1 Cryptotis parvus
AATGGGGAAAAGATTGAATGCCTTCCCACATAGATCAAGGGGACAAGACAAAGGTTGCCCTCTCTCCTCTTATTCAATAGCTAATTTTAGAAATTGCGGCGCCCAGCAATCAGAGAGAGAAAAAGGACATCAAAGGGCATCCAGATAGGCACGGAAGAAGTCAAGCCTATCATTATTTGCAGATGACATGATATTATACCTAGAGAACCCTAAACTCTTACAAAAAGCCACGAAACAATAGACATATATAGTAGAGTGGCAGGATACAAAATCAACACCCAAAAGTTGGTGGCTTTAGTATATACAAATAACAAAAGAGAAGAAAGGGATATTAAGGAAATTATTCCATTCACAATTATGCTACTGAAAATCAAATACCCAGTGGAATCAACTTAACCAAGTGTATAAAGGACCTGCACAAAGAAAAAAAAAACTACAAACACTGCTCCAAGAGGTAAAAGAGGACACAAGGGAAATGAAACACATTCCCTGCCTCCATGGATGGGGAGAATCAACATTGTCAAAATGGTAATACTCCCTAGAGCTCTGTACAGATTCAATGCAGTCCCTATAAGGATCCCATGACATGCTTCAAAGAAATTGACCAAACACTCCTGAAATTTGTATGGAACAAAAAACCCCAAGGATAGCTAAAGCAACTCCGGGAAAAAGAAGATGGGAGGCATCACCTTTCCCAACTTAAACTGTACTACAAGGCAGCAGTAACTAAAACAGTGTGGTATTGGAATAAAAACAGGACCTGTGGACCTATGGAATAGAATTGAGTATCCTATTACCAACCTCAAACACATGATCATTTAATCTTTGATAAAAGGTGCAAAGAGTCCAAAATGGAGTAATGAAAGCCTCTTCAGCAAGTGGTGTTGGGGGAAAACTGGGCAGTGAATGTAAAAAATGAATTTGGACCTGTGTCTGCACCAATGCAAAAAATCAGATCAAAATGGATTACGATCCCAATATCAGACTTGAATCCATAAAGTATTGATAGTGCCATAGGAAAAACCTCCACTGACATTGGAAACTAAAGGCATCTTCAAAGGTGAAACATCACTAAAAAAGCAACTAAGAAAAGATAAACATATGGGACTACATGGAAACTAAAAACTTCGCACCTCAAAAAAAACGTAGTGACTAAGATTTACAAAGGCAGTCCACAGAACAGAAAGAATATTCACCCAATGCACGCATCTAATACTTGATCACTTGAACCCGTTATTCATCGATTTGCTCGAGCGGCGCTAGTAACATTTCCATTGGACCCTATCACGTGCCAATGTAGCCCAATGGCATCTGGTTGATTCAGGAATATGAAGAGCCTCAAACCGTTCCTTCAGGGTCTTTACAAGGAAGTCTGACCATCTTGTAGGTGGGCGGCCACGTGATCTTTTGACATCCCGTGGGATCCAGTCGGTAATGGTTCTAGTCCAACAGTTGTCTCCAAATCGCATTACATGTCCAGCCCATCTGATTTTCGATGCCTTGGCAAACGAGACAGCATCCCTGATTCTGAATAGCGACGGAGGTCAGAACTCCGGATTCCTTCTCTCACTTGAGTGAGGCGTGATATTCCAAGCATAGCTCTTCGATTCCTCTCTGGGAGACCCGAATAGCATTCTCATCCTGCTTTCGTAGGGCCCAGGTCTCTGAGGCATATGTTAATGCAGGGAGAACGGTGGAGTCAAAGAGATGTGCCCTGGAGCCAGAGGTTCTTTGTCCTTTTTAGCTATTTCTTCAATGCCTTTGAAGGCATTCCATGCCACTCTCTTCCTCCTGTGCAGCTCAGGTTTTAGGTCGTTCATCATGTTGATTTCTCGACCTAGGTACACATAACTGTTGCATTCAGAGATGTCTGTTCCATTGAGAGTGAATGGGGCCTCTGGAACTAGTTCATTCTTCATGAACATAATTTTCTTTAGATTCAGCTGTAGACCTATCTTTCCACATTCTCGGTCAAAGTCAGCCAGCATTTGTGCCGCTTGGCTAATGCTCGGTGTTATTAGAGCGATGTCATCAGCAAAGCGGAGGTGGTGTAGTTGTCGACCATCTATCTTCACTCCCATTCCTTCCCATTCCTAATTGTTGCACTGATGTTCTTGAGGGTGGCGCTGAAGAGTTTTGGTGAAATGGTATCACCCTGTCGAACCCCTCTTTTCCCACATTGATGATCACTTCTTTGTAGAATGGTGAGATCCTGGTGGTGAATCCATAATACAGCTCACGAAGGATCTTGATGTATTGGGTTTGAACACCCTTGCGCTAGGGCTTAGATGACTGCTTCAGTCTCCACAGAATCAAAGGCTTTCTATAAATCAATGAATGTGAGACAGATCCTGTAAATCAATGAGCGTGAGAACCCATCTGATAAGGGGTTAATATCCAGGATATCACGCACTGGTAGAACTTTACAAGAAGAAAACAAACAACCCCATAAAAAAATGGGGAGAAGAAATGCACAGAAACTTCAGCAAGGAAGAAATTCGAATGGCCCCAAAAAAACATATGAAAAAATGCCATCATCACTAATCATCAGAGAGATGCAAATCAAAACAACAATGAGATACCACTTTACACCACAGAGACTGGCACATATTCAAAAGAGCAAGAACAACAAGTGCTGGCGTGGATGTGGGGAAAAGGGGACCTCATCCATTGTTGGTGGGAATGCCGGCTGGTATAGCCTTTCTGGAAAAATATGGACATTCCTCCAAAGACTAGAAATTGAACTCCCATTTGACCCAGCCATACCACTCCTGGGAATCTACTCTGGGAAGCCAAAATATGCAGCTGGAAACACCATCCCTACTTTTATGTTCATAGCAGCATTATTCACAATAGCCAGAATCTGGAAACAACCAGAGTGCCCGAGAATCAATGACTGGATAAAGAAGCTTTGGGTACATCTACACAATGGAATACTATGCAGCTGTTAGGAAAAATGAAGTTATGAAATTTGCCTATAAATGGATGGACATGGAGAAGATTATGTTGAGTGAAATTAGCCAGAAGGAGAGAGACAGATACAGAATGACTGCATTTATTTGCATGACATAAAATATATGTACATATTATGATACCAATATCCAAGGTCAAGTGAAACATGACCTTGTAACAGGAGGTCTTGTCAAAGGTGGAAATTATCACAAACGTGTGGGAGTCAGAGTCTAGGTAAGACAGAAAATGGAACAGTGTGCTAACAATTGTCGAGGGTACTAATACCAACCTAGAACTGAGCATTAAATATAGGCAAAAAGATACACATGACAACCCTTTAATGTATGTTCTGTAATCCGTAATCTGGAAGGGAAGGGAAAAGAGAGAGAGAGAGAAAGGGAAAGAAATAAAGAGCCTGCCTTGGAGGAGGGCTGGGGGGGGGAGGGAACTGGGTAGTTGGTGGTGGGAGATGGGCACTGGTGGAGGGATGGGTGCTGGAACACTGTATGACCAAAACCCAAATGTGAACTTTTTTAATTGTATATCTTTTGTAATTGTATATCTCACAGTGGTATAATAAAATACTTTTAAAAAAGAATGTGGCTTTAGTGAACATTTTCCCTAAAATGTAGTAATGCGAAACATAGCAACTCAATTGACCCTATAAATAGATTACATAAAAATACATAACTAAAACCATTTTTAAAGTCATAAAAATCAATCCTGCTTCCAATGTAAATTCTACATTTTTTGCTGCTACATGACTATTTTAACTTTGAGAACTTATAAGAATCTTTAAATAAATTTGATATCTCCATTTAGATATCTAGCTCTTGAGAATTTCTATAGGCAACAAATGATAAATGTCTTCAAGGCTCATTGAAATGAAAAGGGTCAGAAGCCCACTGAGGCCACTCCCTAGCAAAGTAATTGGCTCCACCACCGGTCACATACTGCTTGCTTCCCAGGAGATGCCCCTTTGGCATTACATTCATCAAACATTATGGCTGTTGAGGGCACCTTTCTAATAGTAAACATGGCGAGTGTTCCCTCTGGACAGGAAGAGCTCTATTTCACTGGTTTGGAAAGTAGCTGTCAAAACCATTTCATGGATGACCAATTCTTTACTAGCTTTTCACGGCACAGAATAGCTCTATGGGGGTAGGTGGCAATTTAACATGCAGTGTTGATGCAATAATAAGCTTTCAAAAAAATATCCCTTTATATCAATTCTTGGCTTTAAAAAACTTCTTTAAAGTATGCTGCTCTTGACTTTATTAACCTTTACTCACTAGTCACACAGGAAACCACCAGGACTGAAAATAGTTGGTCCTGAACCAGACTTCCTTTCAATATCTTGACAAAAAAGAGTGGCAAAAGAAAAGATAGCAAAGGGGAAATTGAGATGAATATTCAGGGGAAAACAAGCAGATGGAGGCAAATTGTCCTAACTTTCTCCTTTTCAGAACTTCCTTAATGCAAATTAGAGTAATGCAAATTGCAACTTCCATCGACTGGCGATTGTCAAGTAATGACAGAGCAGAAAGAAAAAGGTGTACAAGTCATATACTCCAAATTGTCCAATCAACAAAATGCTGCGAGACCTGGTCCACGTTTCTGGAAAAAAATAGCTCTAATATGATTTCTGCTTCCTAGTAAAGCTGATGTTCCATGTTGGCAGAGCTTGACAGTTAGCAAGAACCAGGAGCTTGCATAGGAGAACGGATGAAGTCATGATGTACCATATACCTTTTAGTTCTTAGTCAACTAAACCTCATAAAGGAATGTGACTAAGATCACACATTAATACAGAAAATTTATAAATATTAATATGCCATGTCTCTCCAGCTCATCTGACTCATGTTATCATTTGCTTTACTTTGAAAAAGATCTTCGTGAAAGCGACAAAAGAGAAGTCAGCAGAAAATCAATTCTTATCTTTAAATCCACTCTTTCCCTCTTTCATCAGAAGTAATCAAATTGCTTTCATTAGAAGTAGTCAAGTTCAAAAGTTTCTCTATGTCCTTTGTGATGACTGTTTTCATATTTTTACTAGATGTATCATACCCACTAAAGAGATGGTGTACATATTGTTTGCTTTTTAAAAAAATTTTACTTACATATATTCACATTTATTCTGCAACTTGGTTTTTTATACAGATGGGTTGTAATTTATCAGTGTTGATGGGGGCATAGCTATTTATTTCTTTTCAGTGTAGTAAAGCATTCCTGTACCAATAAATCTTTTCTAAAAATGTTATTGAGATTCCTGGACCCTTGAGGTTTTGATGAAAATACTAATGTATTACTGAATTGATTTTTTCTTTTTTCCATTTTTTCTACCGTTTATCTTTTCATGGCTTAGCATTCTAGTAATGAACCTAAATGCTGAACGTTCACATCCTTGGCCTTATTGGAAAACTTTCTACATTTCCTTTACAAGTAACATATTTAAGAAGGGGTTTTAGGTTACATTTCTACCAATTAGGAAAATTTTCTATAATTTCAGCCTAAAGAGAATTGTGGCCGACTGAGAGAGAGTAGCCCAGGCAGGTCACTTGCACATAGTCTGCTTAGGTTCTATCCTCGAACCCCTTATGGTCCTCTGAGCCCACTCACTCAGCACCGAGTCAGGAGTAAGCCCTGAGCAGTGCCAGGTGTGGCCCGAAACTAAACAATGAAACAAAAGAATGCATTTTTTGGACTGAAGAGCTAGTACAGTGGTAGGAAGCTGACCTGGATTCTATCCCCTGCACCACTGATGGTTCCCTGAGCCCTGCGGAAGTGATACCTGTGCATTGAGCCGGGAGTAAACCCTGAGGACCACTGAGCATAGCCCCAACCTCACCCTTCCCAAAACAAATAATTTTATTCTGAAAGATACAAAAACACAGAAAGATTTCTCCGTTTCCATTGTGATGCTGACCCACTGTTACTTTCCTAAAACAAATATTTATATTTTTGCTTTAAAATGTTTATTTTTGGGCTGGAGGATATTTACAGCTGTTAGGGCATCTGCCTTGCAAGCAGCTGAACCAGGTTCGATTCCTGGCTTCCCACATGAGCCTTCAAGCATCGCTAGGAATAATTTCTAAGTGCAGAACCAGTAGTAACCTCTGAGTATCACCGGATATGATGCCCCTGCCCCCAATGTGTAAGTAACTTATTTAATTTTCTAAATGAAAGGGCTGAAGTAATAGCTTCAAAGGGTTAGGGTATATGCCTGACATGAAGGAGCCTGGGTTTATCCTGGCATCCCATAGCCTGCTGAGTGCTGCCAGGAAATGATCCCTGAGTATCATCCTAGAGTAGCCCACAACCACAACCAGGTGGCCTCCACAAAAACCAAAGAAAATAACACCACCACTACTCTACCACTACTACTACTACTACTACTACTACTACTACTACTACTACTGGTGGTGCTGCTGCTCTGCTGCTACTGCTACTACTACTACTACTACTACTACTACTACTACTGATGGTGGCTGCTGCTGCTACTGCTACTACTACTACTACTACTGGTGGTGCTAGCTGCTCTGCTGCTACTGCTACTACTACTACCACTACTACTGGTGGTGCTGCTGCATACTGCTACTACTACTACTACTACTACTACTACTAATAATAATAATAATAATAATTCCAGGAAAAAGCATAAGTGGTAACAAAAATATCTATTTTACAATCATTTTTATTTCACAATCTATTTCTAACATGCGAGTGGAATCATAGAGTATTGTCTTTCTTCATTTAAGTGTAATACTCCTTGTTGTAAATGGTAATAATTTAATATTTTTTATACCTGAGTAGTATTCCAGGATGTTCTGTATCCAAAAATGGGTGGGTAGGCATTTAGGCGAGTTCTAGCTCTTTTTAATTAATATTTTATTATACCACCATGAGATATACATTACAAAGTTGATCATGTTTGGGTTTCAGTCATTCAGTGTTCCAGCACCCATCCCTCCACCAGTGCCTATTTCCCACCACCAATGTCCCCGATCCCTCCCTCCTCCCTTGCCATTACCTGTCTCTATGGCAGGTTTTTTTTTAATCTATTTTCTCTCTCTCGGTGAGTCCTAGCTCTTGAATATTTTAAACAATGCTGAAATAAACATGGAGGGGCTGCATGTATATTTTACAATTAGTAGTTTTGTATCTTTTAGTAAGCTCCTAGCAGTAGGTTATGAAATACCTATTTTTTTTGAGGTTTCTCCATACTGCTTTTTAGAATGGCTAGACAGTTATATACCCCTCAGCAGTGTACAAGTTCTCCCATTCTCTCAGTTCCTCACCAGTATTGCTGTTTTCAGTCTCTTGGATAAGAGCCACTTTAATAGCTCTGAGGTGATATTGTTTTAATTTGCATTTCTTTTATAATAAGAGACAAGGAGCTTCTTTGAGTATTTCCACTGGCCATCTGCATGTCTTCTTTGGGTAAGAGTCTATTGAGATCCACTCATTTTAAAAATTGGTTTGTTTCTTTTCTGACTTTAAATTTCATGAGTTCTTTATCAATGTTATATTTCACAAAGTATGTGTTTTACACATTTTAGATGCTAATCTCTTGTTAGATTTGCAATGCTCTGCTCTTCAGAAGTGTGACTTTCAATTTGCTGTATTTCACTTCTTTCACTGTATAGAAGATGTGCAGGTTTTTGCAACCCCATTTGTTTAAATTTTTTTTTTTGCTATATTTGCTGTTGGTGTTGCTATTGAGCCCCTCTGTACTCCCAAAAATCTTTAAGACCAGTGTCAGAAGTGTATCTTCTAGTTTATGCCTCTCCTCCATGTAACGCTATATGTGGGGTTTTTACATAAACATCTTCAATACCTTTTGTATTAATTTTTGTGTATGGAATTAGACAGTGAAAGGAACAGACATACAAATCAATGAAAAGAACTGAGAACCCAGAAATAAATTCACACACACACACACACACACATCTGATTTACAACAAAGAAGCCAAGACTATATACTGGAAAAGGAAAAGTCTTTTTAATAAATAGTGTTAGAAAACCAAACAAATGAAAGCAAAATAATCTTTAAAAATATAAAAATACAGTATATTTTAATCCCTTTGATTTAACTTGCTAACATTTATTAAAGATTTTATGTGTGATTAGATATGAATAGTTTATAAGTTTTCTTTTCCATTTTTACCTGATTTAGGTAAAATTTATAGATTCATAAGTTGAGCTATTTTCCTATTTATTCTCTAACGCTGTTTGCATTATAATGATCTATTTTTCCATAAACTTATTTCTGTTTCTACTTTTCATGAAAAGCAGTCCTATAAGTTTTGATTGCTTTGTAATAGAAAGTGGTTTGCTTAATTTTGAAAGGGTCAACATTGGCTTTGCTAATCATTTCTTGTTTGTTTCCTTCATGTTTCTTTACTACCTTTTTCCAGAGAATTCCTTTGCAAACAGAGGTCAAAAATCCTTGAGGAAAGCTATTGCAAGGAAATTCAATAAAATCAACAATTAAGATATGAATTTACACCCAAAATGATTAAAAATAATAGTGGTAGCTAAAATAAATTTGAAGTGAGAATTTTTTAGAATCTTTGTCCAAACAAAAATATCACAAGGGGTACTCTTAAATAAAAATGTAAGACTTAAAAATCACAATGAAGTTGGGAGTGCAAAAAGAGTCCAGTGCACAATTACACTGTCTTTTGGAGAAAACAGGATGAGGAAGCTAAATAATGTATACTTCGGTTAAGTAAGTATATTAAATTTTTAAAGGCGTACTCTTTATAAGTCTTTTAAATTTCTCTTTCATACATATATTTTTTCCTTGTATTTGAAGCAGAGAGGGATCAAAATATGAAATTCCAGGAACATCTTATGAAATATGACTCCAGTATCAGACATTATCAGAATTTTCAGCACTCCCAATATCTCCCTCTTACTTTATTTTCTTTAAAGAAAATTTAACGAACACTTTCGGTCTCAAATATCAGATAGATCACTTGATCACTTGAATCCCGTTATTCATCGATTTGCTTGAGTGGGCGCCAGTAACATTTCCATTGGACCCTATCACGTGCCAATGTAGCCCAATGGCATCTTGTTGATTCAGGAATATGAAGAGCCTCAAACCGTTCCTTCAGGGTCTTTACAAGGAAGTCTGACCATCTTGTAGGTGGGCGGCCACGTGATCTTTTTGACATCCCGTGGGATCCAGTCGGTAATGGCTCTAGTCTAGCGGTTGTCTCCAAATCGCATTATATGTCCAGCCCATCTGATTTTCGATGCCTTGGCAAACGAGACAGCATCCCTGATTCTGGAATAGCAACGGAGGTCAGAACTCCGGATTCCTTCTCTCACTTGAGTGAGGCGTGATATTCCAAGCATAGCTCTTTTGATTCCTCTCTGAGAGACCCGAATAGCATTTTCATCCTGCTTTCTTAGGGCCCAGGTCTCTGAGGCGTATGTTAATGCAGGAGAATGGTGGAGTCAAAGAGATGTGCCCTGAGCTGGAGGTTCTTTGTCCTTTTAGCTATTTCTTCGATGTCCTTTGAAGGCATTCCATGCCGCTCTCTTCCTCCTCGCAGCTCAGATAGATATTAAAGCTGCGCATCAGACAGATATTAAATACAAAAAGCTCTTGGGAGCCAGAAAGATAAATCAGTCGGTGGCTGCGTCGCTTGCACATGGTCATCCTGGATGTCAATCCCCAGCACCACAAAGGTCCTCCAAATTCCACTAGGAGTGATCCCTGAGCACAGAACAAAAGAGTAAGCCCTAAGCACTGCCTGACATGGCCCTCAAACATAAACAAACAAAAGAAATGATCAAATTCTTGAATTGACTTGATGTCTTTGCTGTTGTCTGAGGGCCTCACCTCTTGGTGGTGAGATGGCCCTGTGGAATCAGGAATGCACCCAGGGCCTCAGACATACTAGTCATATGATCTCTTGAGCCATATGCCCAGCCTCTAATTTTTTTAGTATTTTTGTCTGTCTTTTGTGTTAGGGCCACACCCAGTGAGTGCTCAGGGATTACTCCTGATTCTATGATCAGGGATCACTCCTGACAAAACTGTGGGGAGCGGGTTGCATACTCAGTGTAGTACAAGGCAAGCCCCTTACTTGCTCTTTGACTACAGAGATGCTAAGTTATCAGCACTATACAGAAATGCAGAGGGTGTTGCTTTGTGAGCTTTATCTCTTATTTCTGTTTTTGAATGGCCTTCTCTTCCATTAAAAGAGTGAATGCCCTCTGCATTTGTTCATATTCTTTCATTTTTCCTCAGTTTCCCAGTGGACATTAGACCGGGAAAATCAGAGACACAGGGAATGATTCTTATCTTCTTGACTTTAATATGATGTCTAAGAAACGGCAAAGTATTCAAAAACATGTTTCTTGGATAGACCAAAATGTTACCTTTTGCCTATAATATTAATCCAGTTCAGCTCTGAAAATGAATATAATAGACCATAAATACATACGAAGTTTAAATTCTACTTCTTCACTAGTCACCCTCTATTATAAATCATTCCTATACTCCCAGATGGAAGCCATATTTTTTCTCTTTAAATTTTTAATGTAACTTAGCATCTCTTTTATGTTACTTTTTTTTTTGTTTCTATGCTAAAGTGTAGTGATTTAACAGACATAAAAACTCTTTTGTAAGATTCTCTTGTACCAGCGTTTTGTATTTTATAAATAACAAAATGTATTTTCTGAGTTAAGAGTCTAAATCATAATGATAAATTAAAAATTAAATTTTCCCACTGTTCTTTTCTTAATCTCCCATGTTTTTTTTTTTTTTTTTTTGGGTCACACCCGGCGATGCTCAGGGGTTTCTCCTGGCTCTTCACTCAGGAATTACTCCCTGGCGGTGCTCGGGGGACCATATGGGATGCTGGGGATCGAACCTGGGCTAGCACAGGCCAGCCAACTGCAAGGCAAATGCCCTACCCGCTGAAGTTATCGCCTCCTGCGCTAACCTCCCATGTTTGCCAGAACTACCTGAAGCTCCATGATTAGTTTTCACGTATCTTTTAGTGATAAGACCACTATGGGTTTCGCATGTTATTTTCCTCCCTTTAAAGCAGAAGTGGTTCCTCAGCAGTGACTATGTTTCAAGGGTTAAAACCAATTCACCAGTTTCTTTGCTAAACTAATGACTGTTCCATTGTTAAAGTAATGAAATTGCTTAAAAGTAATGACACAATGAGAGCATTTTTCTTCTAAGTTTTCTTTTTGATGCTTAATTTTTAGAGATATAAAAAAGCTTTATAGTTCTCACATTTTAATTCAAAATGTAAAAACACCTGACATTTTAATAATACAGGATTAATATATTTATTTCTGAAAATTTACATATTATCTTATTTAGTTCTGGCAAAACTGATATCAAAAATTAAAGTTCTAAGTTCATTCCATAACTAAATGTATAGTTAATGTTTAAGTTCTATGATCAGAGAATAAAATTTCAATAAATAGGCACACACAAAGCCAGAGGCAGCCCAGAGAGCATAAAAGCTACAAATTCTAGGCAAAGGGGCAATCAAGGGCTTGCTTCTATCCTGGGTGACTCAATTACAGATTTAGGAAAATTCAGTGTTCTTGGTACTTTATGTGTCTGTGAGCAGAGGATTGTAATTCTGACCTTGAGTAGTGTTTGTGAGGGTATGTATACCTTTGAGTGCTGAATATGTAGCTCTCATTTGCAGTATAATTTACGCTCATTGTATCCTGACAATTTTCAATAATTTCTTCATGGTGATGATGGGTGCGAAGAAGTGGATAATGAGTTTTCACTATGTCAGCAATCTCTTCTGAATTTGAAAACCAAAACACTTTTCTTTGAAGCTTAGAGTTTGAGCTTTACTTCTCTGATTGGGTGCAGCAGTGGATTTCTTCCCACTCAGGGTTGTGAACATGAAAGTATTCTCTGCCGAATATACTTCTAGGCTATTTAAAAAATTAGTTTCTCAATTGCAGAGAGTATTAATCTTTTTAGAGCTGGAAATCATGATAAAGAGGGAATATTCATCATAACAGGAGGGTAATGCTAAATAATTTTTATTCAGTTATATTAACCAATATATAAAACATGAGATGTTTTATTAAAGCAAATAAAAAAATTCAATTCACCAAAAGTGTATTGGAGTTTTTCCCTTCTCCCTTTTTTCTTCTGCCTCCTCTTCCTTTTTTTTTTTTCCATGTATCAATTATACATAATATTGTTTGAAGCTCCCATACTGTTTTTGTGGTTCTGTGGATCCCACACAGGTCTCAACGATAGTACATGGCATCCACTTTCACCATAGCTAATTCTTGGCCTACTGACCTATAATATAAAACTTCTGACTTCACATTCTGTGGCAAAAATGTAAGTGAAAATGCACATGTAGGCGTAAAAACTATCCATATGTGTATATACATATTTTAAGTGATATTTCCAGGAAATCTAACAGGAATTGTGGGAAAGAAGTCTCTTTATTGTTACTGTTGTTTTTGGGGGCCACATTTATTGCTCAGGGCATACTTTTGGCAGATTGTCAGGGGATTATATGGTACGCGAGGAATAAAACGCAGGCTGGATATGTGCAAGTGCCCCAACCCTGCAACTAACCCTCTGGCCGCGGAAGAGAGAATCTTTTTAAAAAATATAGATGGCTTCATTACATGTTGAAAATGATCTGCATCATGAAGTACCAAAATGGAAAGC
>JAJIBD010026633.1:0-48428 GCA_021461705.1 Cryptotis parvus
AAGATGCTTTTAGCTTCAATGTTCATCATCACTAATTATCAGGGAGATGAAAATCAAAACAACAATGAGATATCTCATACCACAGAGATTGGCACATATCCAAAAGAGCAGGAACAACAAGTCCTGGCATGGATGTGGGGAGAAAGGGACTCTCATCCTCTGTCGGTGGGAATGTCAACTGGTACAGCCCTTTTGGAAAACAATATGGACATTCCTCCAAAAACTAGAAATTGAGCTCCCATTTGACCCAGCCATACCACTCCTGGGAATATACTCTGGGAAGCCAAAAACACAGCAGAAACAGCATCTGCACTTTTATGTTCACAGCAGCACTATTCATAATAGCCAGAATCTGGAAACAACCAGAGTGCCTGATTACAGACGACTGGAAAAAAAAATTGTGGTACATCTACACAATGGAATGCTATGCAGCTGTCAGGAAAAACGAAGTTATGAAATTTTCCTATAAATGGATAGACATGGAGAGGATCATGCTGAGTGAAATTAGCCAGAGGGAAAAGGACCATATAGAATTGTCGGGAACTCCGCCAGGGGTCCCCGACAGTGCTCAGGAAGCAAGTTCCCTTCTACCTCTGAAGCTGGCGGGGAATGGATGAAGACTCAGGAATCCGATGCAGTTTTAAAAGGCTTTACTTATCACAGGTTCAGGGATACAAATCAGCAATAAGAAAACCCGGTGCTTAGGATTCCGGCTAGAACCCCAGCCACGTGTAGGCCAAGATGGCGGCCACCACGTGTAAAGGCCCTGTAAAAGAGGAGACAAAGACAAGACTCCCAAGAAGGGTGCAAGCTCAAAGAGAGAGCCCCAAAAGAGGGAGCGAGAGAGGAAGCAGGCTAGTTTTATACCCCTGCAACTCAGACCTCCCCTCCCACTATTATGGAAAGCAGGGAGGGTCAAATGCCCTTAGGTAATTTCTCCCAGCACCTCACCTAGGCCCTTTTATATGCTAATGTCTTGAGCCAAGATCTGCCTGGAAAAGCCTTTATAGGGTAGAGAAGGGGGGTTTCTGGAGATGGCTTGTCTCTGTACCAAAAGTCTAATACTAGTACCAGTTAAATATTTCTCGTCTACTTCACAGTAGTTTTGTATTTTAGTTGCCTTAGAGTTATCAGGGAGCCATGCTTGCTTGCTTGGAGACAAACAGCATTTCTCTCTGGTTTAATTATTTAGGGATCCAACGTGGTCAGACAAATATGCTGGTAAGATCTAGCTAGTCCCATGATGATTGTGGTAGCATGAGAGAATATTTATACCAGCTAGTACAGAATACATGGTCAGATAAACTGCCACATTTAGACTACCCCCTTATCTACGAAGTGATTTGCAGGAGGCAATTCAGAGCAGATGCAGAGGCTCTTAGTGGAGTCCTGCAACATAGAATGACTGCATTTATTTGAGGGATATAAAAAATAGTATGATAACAATATCCGAGGCCAGGCAAAACATGGATTAGGAGGTCTCGTCAGTGTGTGGAATCTACTGCAAGTGTGTGGGTGTCAGATGTTAGGTAAGTCAGAGAAGGGAACAATGTGCTAATAATTGTTGGAAGTGATAATACTAGCCTAGAACTGAGCATTGAATATAGGCAAAGGCATATACATGATAACCTCTAACTATGTATTGTAAGCCACAATGTATAAGAGAAGAATGAGAGAGAGAGAGAGAAGAGGCAAAAGTGCTTGCAATAGAGGCATACTGGGGAGGGGGAGGAATCAGGATACATTGGTGTTTGGAAATGGGCACTGGTGGAGGGATAGATCCTGAACACTGTATGACCGAAACCCAAACAAGAACATCTTTGTGATTGTATGTCTCACGGTGGTATAATAAATTTTTTAAAACCTTTTTTTTAAAAAAAAACTAAAGAACTAGTACAGCAGGTAGGGAGCTTTCATTGCATGTGGCTTGATTCGGGTTCAATTCCCAGCATCCCATAGGTCCCCAATCATTGCCAGGAATGCTTTCTGAGCAGAGTTGGGAGTAACAGTTGAGCATTGCTGAGTGTGGCCACATAGAACAAACAACAAAAACCAGCCATCTGCAGCTGATGTTTTCTGAAATCAAAAGTTTAAAACTAAGATAATGAAGTTAATGTCTTTTGTGGCCAACTGGGGGAACTGTGGGTCAATAAAAGTAAGACCTGAATGATTTATGTAAAGGACTTACTTGGCATAACATTTTATTGAAGCCCATCTCTCTTAAGGGGTTTTCAGGTTCTTCTCTGGGTTTTCTGAGTCTGTGCACTTACACCTGTCAGACTCAAGTCATGAAGGTTTAAAATACCAGGGGAGGGCTCTGGGAGGCAGCAATGAAGGGACTGGTTGAGACTCCTTCAGACCCTGACCAAATCCAGGCACTGAAAATGGTCCCCTCTAAGTATCACCAATGGTCTCTTCTGAGCACAGAGCTAGGAATTGTCCCTGATCGCTGCCAGGGTGTGTCTCAGAAACAAAAACAGGGGCAGGATGGATAACACAGTGGGAAGGGTGTTCGCCTTGCACACAGTGACCTAGATTTGATCTCCAGCATCCCAATTGGTCTCCCAACTCTGCCAGGAGTAATTCCTGAGTGCAGAGTCAGGAGTAACTCCTGAGTATCACCAGGTGTGATGCTCTGGAACCAGCAACCCCGGAAGAGAGACACGCGAGACTCACAGCTCCATCGGCCCCGGAAGAGAGACAATCAAGACCCAACCACTCCAGACACACAGCTGCGCAGCTGGGCCCCACATGGAAGCAACCCATGGAGCTCTGGAGGGGCGGTAAAGGGCTTGGCCAGTCCCCTGGCCGAGTCCAACATAGCTCCAAAGGTTCACTCACACGTGCGGGGAGGGGCCACGCTGGCCAGACTTGGAGGTGGATTTGGGCTCCTCCTCCCATTCCTCCACCTCCATACCAGCAACCCCAGAAGAGAGACACTCCAGACCCACAGCTCTGTTGGCATGCGGCCACAGAGCAGCCGCACAACAGTCTTAGATAATACTGGATGTTAGGAACAGGTCCTTCCCAGGATCTTTCACATTTATACACTGTATACAGTTCTAGGCAGGTTCTAGCCGTGTCCTGTCATCCCAGTGAGCCTAGCAAGAAGCCAGAGCAACCCCAAAACCATGAGGCCAGTCATTCTCAACGTCAAGACTCCACAGTTCCTCAGAGTTTCTCCCAGGAGAAAAACTGATCTTTCCCCGTTGAATTTCATCAGTAAATGTTTGAGATGAGAGCCTTCTACTGAGAGTATACCACCTACATGGAAGAGCTTGGCAAGCTACCCAAGTTTTATTTGATATACCAAAAACCAGTAATAATTATAGACCTCATTCCCATGACCTGAAGGAATGGTTTCAGGCTCTTCCTGTCCCAGGAGCAAGCAGATGCCCTTGGGCTACACATGCTTGCAACAGGACATATGGAGATGTTACTGGTGCCCGCTCGAGCAAATTGATGAACAATGGGAAGACAAGTGATACAAGTGATCACCAGGTGTGGCCCGAAAACAAACAAGCAAACTAAAACAAGGCTGCAAGTCTGGTGCACTGAGGAAGGGCTGAAGTGTGCTACAATTGGCATAAGACAGTGGCAGATGGTCTCTGGTACATTGGTGGTAGCATTGAACAAGTTTTCTTATACAAAAAAAGCATAAACATTTACAATATTGGGAAAATAAATACTTAAAGACAGGGGTCCAGTGGGTAGGGCGTTTGCCTTGCACACTTCCAGCCTGTGCCGGCCCGGTTCGATCCCCAGCATCCCATATGGTCCCCCGAGCACTGCCAGGAGTGGTTCCTGAGTGCAGAGCCAGGAGTAACCCTGAGCATTGCTGGGTGTGACCCAAAAAGCAAAATCACGATCACGATCACGATCTTCCCGTTAATCATCTATTTTCTAGAGCGGGCACCAGTAATATCTCCATATGTCCTGTCTCATGCCAGTAGAGCCAGGGGCATCGGCTTGCTACAGGAACATAAAGAGCCTCAGACCATTATATTAGGTCATGGGAATGACCTAATATAATTGTTACTGGCATTTGGCATGTCAAATACAACACGAGCAGCTTGCTAGGCTTGCCGTGCGGGAGGCATATTATTTAAACACCTCCAAATAAAGCATTTATTGATGAACCCTTGCGGCCGCGAGCCGGGCTGTGATGGGCTGGTCGGCTGGGTGGAGTTCTGAAGAGAGGGATGTCCGGATGTGGAAAATGGCGGCACCCATGGAGTGGGTGGGGGGTCGTCTGGCCTGTTGTGAGGTTCTGCCAGGGTGGTGGGCCAAGGCTAGAACCCATCATGCCCCCGACTGCCTCATGAACGGCTGGGCACAGGGAGAGCAAGGAACTGCTCTGCCCCATGGCTAAGAGTCTCTGGACCAGCATACCTCGGCTGGATTGAGGAAGAAATTGCTGCAGGGCGGGTGTCGATGATCTGGGCTGTGATGGGCTGGTCGGCTTGGTGGAGTTCTGAAGAGAGGGAAGTCCGGATGTGGAAAATGGCGGGTTCGATCACTTCCAGCCTGTGCCGCCCGGGTTCGATCCCCAGCATCCCATATGGTCCCCGAGCACTGCCAGGAGTGGTTCCTGAGTGCAGAGCCAGGAGTAACCCCTGAGCATTGCTGGGTGTGACCCAAAAAGCAAAATAAATAAATAAATAAATAAATACTTTAAAGACAAAATATCAGGTGAGGGACTGGAGAGGCAGTACAGCAGGAAAGGTGTTTGCCTCATATAGAGCCAATCTAGGTTCAATCAAACCCATTTGCTCAAGCGGGCACCAGTAATGTCTCCATTCGTTGGGAATAAGGTCCATTATTGTTACTGTTTTTGGCATATGAAATACACCACAGGTAGCTTGCCAGGCTCTGCCGTGGCTCTGGGTTCATCCCAGGGGGCCCAGTCCATGTGGTCCCTTAAACCCTGCCAGGAGTGATCCCTGAGGACAGAGCCAGGAGTAAGCCCTGTGCACAGCTGGGTGTGTCCCCAAACCAAACCAAACCAAACCAAACCAAATAAAAAGCAGGTGGGGCCCAAAATAATCCCAGTCTACATAAGATAACCTGATGCCTAAGATAAAAAGAATTATTTTAATCAAAAAGATTTCTTAATTATGAACCTAAATGCCACACAACTGTTCTGTCCTTATGATGTTGCTTTTTATTTTATTATTATTATTGTTGTTGTTGTTATGTAGTCGTCCTCATCGTAATGCCGTTGTTTGCTTTTTTTGGGTCACACCCGGCAATACTCAGAAGTTCCTCCTGCTCTGCACTCAGGAATTACTCCTGGCGGTGCTTGGGGGACCATTTGGGATGCCGGGGATCAAACCCGGGTCGCATGCAAGGCAAACCCCCTCCCCCACTGTGCTATGTGATGTTGCTTTTTAAAAAGAATTTAAAATTCCTAACATTCTGCCATGGGTGTGTCTATGTGGCTAAGTGGTCAGTCACAGGCCTTGCATGGCTAGAACCTAATTTCTCTTATCTGGAAACAACATACATACACACGCACATACACACGCTGCACACACACACACACACACACACAACATCAGGTGCCTGAACATTGATCCATCATCCCAGGATAGAATTTCTGATATTTTTCCAGGAGATTATCTGATGTGGACAGAAGCTTAGAGAGTGAAAGAACCTTAATCAACAGCTGCTCTGGTAAAGGGGACACTAACAACGCCTTCCCACAGCATTCCCGTGAGAACCAGAGTAAATTACACTGGTTTAAAAAGCAGAAGCAATAATAATTGTCGAAAAGTGCTAATACCAACCTAGAACTGAGCATTAATACAGGCAAAAAGATGCACATGATAACCTCTAAATGTATGTATTACAATCCACAATATGTAAGAGAAGAAATAGAGAAAGAGACAGAGAGACAGAGACAGAGAAAGAGAAAGACAAAGACAAAGACAAAGACAAAGACAAAGACAAAGACAAAGACAAAGACTAAGACAAAGACAAAGACAAAGACAAAGACAAAGACAAAGACAAAGACAAAGAAATAAAGAACCTGCCATAGAGTCAGGCTAGGGGAGGGGGAGGGAATCAGTGACATTGGTGGCGGGAAATGGACACTGGTGGAGGGATGGTGCTGGAACACTTTATGACCGAAACCCAAACATGAACATTTTTGTAATTATATCTCACAGTGGTATAATAAAATATTAAAAAATTAAGAAAATAAAAAGCAGAATTAAGGCTGGGAGGGAGTTCTAGTTGTAGAGCACATATCTGG
Source organism: Cryptotis parvus (assembly GCA_021461705.1). NCBI lineage: Eukaryota > Metazoa > Chordata > Mammalia > Eulipotyphla > Soricidae > Cryptotis > Cryptotis parvus. Next base: position 6,257 of record JAJIBD010026633.1, read on the forward strand.
CATGTTTGAGGCCCCCACGTTCTGCTGTTGTTCCTCACAAACTTTTCTCTTGCCTTCCTGCCTTTGGCTGGTTTCCATTACCTATTGCTTGTATTTCTGTGATTTAAATGGTCATCTCCAGTAATACGAATAAACACTGGGTCTGTATCACAGAAACAAAAGTGCCAAGGAAGGAGAGAAATGAAGGTGCAAAAACAAGAAGAGATCTAGAAGTAAAATAGGGACCAGGGTTAGGGGCCCTGGACTCAGCTGTGGTATAGAAGTGAGGTACCTGTATAGAACTAAGCCACCTGAGCCTACATTACTGAAATCAAGGTGTCCAAACTACAGTAGTTAAATTTTATAATCTATCTGTCAAGTCTTTGGATTGGGGGGTTGGGAAGGAATCTGGGGTCATAAGTGGAGGGATGGGGTCACCACCTGGTGGTATTAAAGGTAAATAAAATAAAATAAAATATCTTTTTAAAATCTGTTATAATGTAGACAAAAGCCACAACTCTGTGATTCTAGACTTGAAGTTGCTTTAATAACAAAGGCCCAATATTAAAATTAGTGAATACAATGTGTAAAATAAGAGGCAGAGAGATGCAGAGACAGAGAGAGAGACGAGAGAGAGAAAGAGAGGAAACTGGGGTACCTGGTATTAAGGCAGCATGGGGGTGGGCAGGAGGGGGTGGGGTACATTGGTGGTGGAAATGGGGCACTGGTGGAGGGATGGGTGCTGGTATACTGTATTACCAAGAACCAACTATGATCACCTTTGTAATTGTATGTTTCACTGTGGTATAATAAAAAATTAAAAAAAAAAAAAAAAGAAAGAACTAGAAACAAAAAAAAAAATAAAATTAGTGAGTATATAAAAATCCATTTTTATGTGAAAATTTTATCTGATCACAGGGTTAAGTCCTTGTCTAAGAATTTATTAGCTGTTTGCTGCTAGCTCAACCTTCTGTGTGATTGTTTTTGTTTGTTGAGTTTAGTTGACATCTGTTATTTTGCCATCTAATTTGGTGTGCTCCCACTAGAGTTTCGGAATTGAGGAAACAGGAGGTGTCAGGTAAGGCTGCATAGTGGCTCACGGGGCAGAGACTTCAGGATCTTTGGACTGGGCCAATGAGTTGACACAGTGGTGGTGTGGGTGGTGGGTGTGGCTGCCGGGGGCTTCTGAAAGTACGGGCTGCCCACCCCAACTCCGAGAAGACTGGGCCCTGGGTTCCTGCAATTATTCATTTTGGCATTTTTGCAGAGAAAGTCATGAAGCAGTGGAGCTGAGCCCCAGAGCAGCGGTGGGGAGCACAGTGCCGGGCTCTGGGGGAGCACAGCTGCCGGGGCTCTGGGGAGCACAGTTGCCGGGGGCTCTGGGGGAGCACAGCGCTGCGGGCTCTGGGGGAGCACAGCTGCCGGGCTCTGGGGGAGCACAGCTGCCGGGCTCTGGGGGAGCACAGCTGCCGGGCTCTGGGGGAGCACAGCTGCCGGGCTCTGGGGGGGGGAGCACACTGCCGCGGCTCTGGGGGAGCACAGCTGCCGGGGCTCTGGGGAGCACAGCTGCCGGGCTCTGGGGAGCACAGCTGCCGGGCTCTGGGGGAGCACAGCTGCCGGGCTCTGGGGGAGCATAGCTGCCGGGGCTCTGGGGAGCACAGCCGGGCTCTGGGGGAGCACAGCTGCCGGGGCTCTGGGAGAGCACAGATGCTAGGGCTCTGGGGGAGCACAGCTGCCAGGCTCTGGGGGGAGCACAGCTGCCGGGGCTCTGGGGGGAGCACAGCTGCCAGGGCTCTGGGGGAGCACAGTTGCCGGGGCTCTGGGGAGAATAGCTGCCAGGCTCTGGGGGGGGGGCACAGCTGCCGGGGCTCTGGGGGAGCACAGATGCTGGGGCTCTGGGGGAGCACAGCTGCCAGGCTCTGGGGGAGCACAGCTGCCAGGCTCTGGGGGAGCACAGCTGCCAGGCTCTGGGGGGAGCACAGGTGCCGGGCTCTGGGGAGCACAGCTGCCGGGCTCTGGGGGAGCACAGCCGCCGGGGCTCTGGGGGAGCACAGCTGCCAGGGCTCTGGGGGAGCACAGCCGCGGGCTCTGGGGGAGAATAGCTGCCGGGCTCTGGGGGAGCACAGCTGCCGGGGCTCTGGGGGGAGCACAGCTGCCGGGCTCTGGGGGAGCACAGGTGCCGGGCTCTGGGGGGAGCACAGCTGCTGGGGCTCTGGGGGAGCACAGCTGCCGGGCTCTGGGGGAGCACAGCTGCCGGGGGCTCTGGGGAGCACAGCTGCCAGGGCTCTGGGGGGAGCACAGCTGCCAGGGCTCTGGGGGGAGCACAGCTGCCGGGGCTCTGGGGGAGCACAGCTGCCGGGCTCTGGGGGGAGCACAGCTGCCGGGCTCTGGGGTTGAGGTCTCAGTCCACTGCCTCCTGAGGGACCATGGAGGCTTCAGCCACAGGGATGGTGTTTCCATGAGTTTTCCATGCTGGGTCACACCCGCAATGCTCAGGGGGTTCTCCTGGCTCTGCACTCAGGAATTACTCCTGGCGGTGCTCGGGGGACCATATGAGATGCCAGGGTTCGAACCGGGCCAGCACAGACCGGCCACATGCAAGGCAAACGCCCTACCCACTGGGCTATCGCTCCGGCCCCCTGGAAGTTTAATTTTTATATTATCATCCTCCATGGACTGCTCTTTCCTGGTCACATTGAAATTACAATTATTCTCGTTTTTGTTTGGGGCGTTATCCAGTGGTGCACAAGGATTACTCCTGGTGGGGATCAGGAAGAACATATGTGCTGAGGAAAACAAGTGTGTTCACATACATACATTTGTTCAACACATTTATTTCTAAACATGCAGCTTTCTCGCTCAGGGAATAAGGAGCAGAGCTGAGAAAAGATAACAGCCGTGTCGCATGTGCTCTACAGAGGACACCCGACCAAAGGCTGAAACGGAGGTGACATATAGAATTACTCACAGAGATGGCTAAGTGCTCCCCAAAGTTCCTTGCATCAAAGCACCCATGGGGGGTAGCGCTCGTAGCTGGAGGGGACTGGATGACAAACCGCAGTTTGGCCACTGCGAGAACTGAGAGGATCATTGTCTCGGCACACACAGCATCCGAGCTGGTCTGGGGACGAAGAACCGGAGTACAGACATCAAAAGGACAAAAGGGACTTGATCAAGGCCCTTCAGGATCTCAGATGGGATTTTTTTTTTTGGCTTTTTCGGTTACACCCAGAGATGCTCAGGGGGCTATTCCTGCCTCTGCACTTAGGAGTTACTCCTGGCGGTGCTTGGGGGACCATATGGGTTGCCAGGGATCGAACCCAGGTCGGCCGTGCAAGGCAAATGCCCTACCCACTGTGCTATCGCTCCGGCCCCTCATATGGTATTTGTTGAACAACTACACTGTCAACCTGAGTTCAATCTGACATATGGTCCCCATACACCGCCAGGAGTAATTACTGAGTGTGGAGCCAGGAGTAACATCTAAGCATCACCAGGTGTGACCCCAAAGCCATAAAACCAACCTAGAGCTTTATTTCCTTGTTTTTGTGTATATCACATGAGTTCATTTGGTATTTGTCCTTCTCCCTCTTATCTCACTTAGTCCCTTCTAATTCCATTTGAAAGGGTTGGCCACCCCATGGGGTGACCGACTGGGAGCCTCAGAACGCCGCACCTGTCAAGGAAAACTGAGAGACCGGGCCTATGGTTTTATTTTATTTTCCAAGCATGCTGGGGCTCTCAGCATAACTGATGGCAGGCTAGAGCCTAAGTGCCCCGAACTGAGATACAGCACAGTTTTTATAGCATTCTGAGACAAAAGAAACTTTTTACAGTACAACAAGCTTGCGGTTTTTCCAGGTGCAGGGTGCACACCACATCAGGATGTTACTGAAGGTTATAGTTAGGGTTCCTCCCTTGACATCTGGTTGGGAGGCCTTCGGCTTTATCTGGCCTACTCGCAGGGCCCATCCACTATTTTAGTGTGCCCCTGTTAACTCTTTGCGGTCTGGTCTCGGGGCTTCCCCTTTCACCCTTAGAGCTTAATGTACTTTTTCTTCACATCATTTAATATTAATGAAAGGGTTATTTAGGCCCTAAAATGGTAATTTTCCATGAGTAGGCCTGCCTGGTTGGGGAGGGGGTGGTTGGGTTGCTGCCTTCTTTCACATTCATGTTATAGAGAAAGGCAAGAGTTTATCTTTCCTTATGCCTATTGTGTAGATACGCCGTGATTTCTTTCTCCACTCATCCGTCATTAGACATTTGCTTTATTTCAGATGTTGGCTATATTAACTGGTATTCCATACAATTATTCATACAATTATTCAGTATGCAATTTCTAAAATTCAAATCTTTCTGAGAATGACGGCCTGAGTCTGCATGCGCTCGGCGCCCTAGCCTTGAGCCACTGTCATGGTTAGCACACAAGCTTATCGAAGATAAAATTCTCCCTGGTTTTATCTGCAAAACCTTGCTCTCTAGGCAGCTCGGTCATGTCTGATCCCTGATCATTGTCCATCCTGCACCCGAAGTCCAAGCAGTACGTTGACCACTTACACTACAGAGATTCCATTTTGCGGAGTTCTGTCATCAGGGAATCTGGAGGCAATTAGGAAAGTTATGATAGTCTGTCAACAACAACGCACATAGCAGAGGCAGAAAAATCAACACCTTGGACCTGGAGGGATAGTCCAGCGGGGAGGGCTTTTGCCTTGCACGCAACCCGGCTGGATCTCCAGGACCATTTAGTCTCCTAAGCATTGCCAGGAGTAATTCCTGAATGTAGATCAGGGCCCTGAGCACAGTATCACTTGTCTTCCCATTGTTCATTGATCTGCTCGAGAAGGCGCCAGTAACGTCTCCATTCGTTGGGAATGAGGTCCGTTATTGTTACTGTTTTCGGCATACCGAATCCATCACGGGTAGCTTGCCAGGCTCTGCCGTGGCTCTGGGTTCATCCCAGGGGCCCGTCTTTTTCCATGTCAGACCATCCACCATCCGGGGCCCACGGGGGCAGAGCCCTGGGTGTGGACTGAGCCTGTCTCCTGTGTGCCACCTGCAGACACCGCTGCGCTCCAGCCACACCTGCAACACCTCGAGGGGCAGGCAGTGGGAAGTGACCCCCCGCCCTAAAAGTACGCCTCTCGCGAGTTCTAAGCAGACCCCACTCTGTGACCTCGTGATTCCCCTCCAGAGCCTCCCCAGGCAGCAATGCCTGTGGCTTGGGGCCTCCATTTCCAGGGTCCCGCGTTTCCGCCGCCGGAGCCCCTTCCTCCCGCGCGGCTTCGCTGCACTGCCGGGCGACGGGCCGGCGACTGGCCGAAGCAACTGCCCGGCGACTGGCCGAAGCAACTGGCCGGCGAGTGGCCGAAGCAGGCGGGCGCGGGGACGAGCCGCTGCCCGCAGGCGGACCCCAGGTCCCCCGCCCCTCCCAGCCAGTCCCGCGAGGCCGCGCCTCTGGGGGGGGGAGGAGCAGCCCGTCACGTGGCGCGCCGGTTGTCACGTGGGCGCCGCTCACCTGACCAGGGTGTCACGTGGCGCGGCGACGGGCCGAGGCGCGACTGCGGGCCATGGCGGCCTCCGAGCTTTGGTTTTCGCTGCTGCTGGCGGCAGCGATCGCCTGGCGGGTGACTGCCCTGTGGCCTTGGCCCCAGTACATCCAAACCACCGACTTCCACTACACCGTTTCCCCGCACCGGTTCCGGTTCAAGTACCATGTCCAGTCGGGGGCGCAGCCGGGCTGCTCGGTCCTGGACGAGGCTTTCCGACGCTACGGCGAGCTGCTCTTCAGTTCCAGGCCTGAGCGCCCGCACCAGGGCGTGGCAGGTGAGTGGGGTCCGCCCGGGGTCCTTCCTGTGCCCCACCCCTGCGACGCCCGTTGGAGCGTGCCCAGCCCCGGGGGCTCACTTCCTCGTGCCCTTCTCTGTCTGCTGTCTCGACCTGCCCGCAGGGTAGACCTACCAAGTTCACTTCTCCAGACTGCCGCCTGGGCCACAAGTGTCTAGAGAGCCCGCGGCGGCGTCCTCCTGCCCACCCGCTTGTATTTCATCAAAAATGCCCGTGACAGGACATCGGTTCCGTTCCCCCTTCTCAGTCGACTTCCATGGAAGTCCCTTAGCCCTGTGTTCAAAGAGCCACAGGAACCGAATGACGCGGTGAATCGGGCTAAAGACTTGAGCTGACATCCCAAACTGGCAAAACATAAACATGTCAGACACACTAAGCAATGCTATGGCCCCTGATGGCCCTTGAATACTACTGGGGTGACCCTGGTGTCAGGGCCCAAGCAGCCTCACTCTGGGATGCTGGCATTGAACCAGCCTCATTGGCTGGGAATTGCCCAGAGGTCACCCTGAGCACCACTTGGGAGGTCCCAAATAAACGTCAATAAATGTGGAAGTTATGTGACTGTTGTGTTGTAATTTACTTAGAGGTTTAGTTATCTAATTCTTAAGATACTTTTCAAGAAATCGTATATGGTGTTGACTAACACCTTTTTTTGTGAATGAATTTGCTTTACTATAAAGTTAGTTGTTTTTTTTTTAAATCTCCCTTAAGAAAACCATGGCCGGAGCGATAGTATAGTGGGTAGGGTGTTTGCCTTGCCTCACAGCCAACCCAGGTTCAGTCCCTGGCTTTCTACAGGGTCCCCCTAACCCGCAAGAAAGGATTTCTTAGTGTAGAGCCAGGAGTAATCCCAGAGCAGTGTCAGGTGTGGCTCCAAAATGAAAATAAAAAAGAAAGGTAGTTTGGATGAATATTAGCAAAAACATTCAAGTAACTACCTACCTTTTTTATTCTCCCAAGCACCTGCCTCTATGGAATCTAGTTTCCTGGGAAGACCTGCAGAATCCAGATACAGACCTGCTTCTGGAAAAACAGAGGAGCAGCGTGAGACAGACACACATCATCATCAAGGTCCAAACCAGAGTGTTTTTATCTGCAGGGATGGTTTTATCTGTAGGGACGGCCCAGAGGCTTGGGAAAGCGATGCCCGAGCTTCTGTACTGTCTCTGCAGCCCTAGGTTTATCATTTGAAGGCAAGAAGGGAGTCTCTGGTCGAATTCTTTGGCTTGTGCAGGGGAATATGCAGCAGGAGAGATTCACTGGGGCAGGGAGGATGAGGATGTGCGATTTTGAATGAGGCAAAATAACCACACTCTGTTTGGTACCGTAGGGCCTGGATCATTTTGGCCTGTGGGCCTCAGTCAGCCTGTTTTCACGATCCTCAGTTTGAAGTTTAGAGTCATAGATTGTGGTGCTCAGGGGTCCTGGAGTACCGGGGGTCTAGCCCACCCAGGAATTGCTCAGCCATTTGATTGTCTCCCTGACTAAAACCCTGGATTTTTGTGCTTTTTGTTTTTAGCCACAGCTGGCAATGCTCAGGGGTTATTCCTGGCTCTGCACTCGGGAACCGTTCCTGGTGGGGTTCAGGGGACTATATGGGGTGCTGGGGATTGAACCTGTGTGCAGCACAAGTCCAACCGTGTGCAACACAAGTCCACCACTGTGCTATTGCTCTGGCTCCACGGACTTTTAAACAATGGCAGAATTGTTTAAGCACACAGCTCTCTGAAACACAGTTTTCTGGGGAGTTTTTCCAGCGACTAAGGCTCTAAACCTAGGACCAACTACTTTATTTTAAAAGGAATTCTGCTTGAATCAGACTGGGCGTAGTCTGACAAACTGAAGTCTCACTTTCTTCCATTCTTGTTGCCCCTCCTGCCTTGGTTATGTTCTTAGAAGATGTGTTGGAGAATTCAGGGTCTGGGAAATGATTTTTTTTTTAGGAGTCAGCCAGAGAAGAGTCGTGAAGTTCTTGTTTAATTATGTGTGTAGGCAAGTTGCCTAGTTTTCAGGCACCTGATGCTGTTTCTTAATTTCTCTTTTTGTTAACCAATTTCATTACTATTATTGTTGGACACGTCCAGTGGCGATCAGTGGCCCTGCTGGTGATCAGGTGATCATGCAGCTCTGGTGATCGACTCCCTCTCCCACAGGCTTCAATGTGCAGACTGTGCCCGCGCCCATTCACTGCTTTTTTTCCAGCTACTGTCTTTTGTTTTTACTTTTTTATATGTGTTTCGGATTTTTCTGAAGATAACATAGTAGTGAATATCTTTACACTCTTTGAAGGAGGTTGCCAAGGAAGTGAGGAAGGAAGGATTTGGTGATACACCAAGGAAGAACTTGGTGATATTAAGAAAAACTTGGTGCAGCAATGTGTGTAGAAGGGGGAAAGCCTGGGCCTTGAGGGTCCCTTCTCTCCTTGGCATTCACTCGACTTCTTGCCCCCAGGCAGGAGAGAGTGAAACAGGAATTCCAGGGTTCTGGCTAGTGCTTAACTGCTTTCAAGTTGCCAGGGTCTCACAACATGCACTGAGGCATGTTTTCTGCCACTAATCCACACTCCCAGCCCTTTAGTTCATTTTCCTTTTTGGTTTAGGGGCCAGGCCTGGGGTGCTCAGTGCTTACTCATAGCTCTGTGCTAAGGGATCGCTCCTCACGGTGCTGTGTGGGACCATGCATCACACCGGTGATCAAACCTGGGTCAGCATGCTCAGGGCCAATGTCTCCCCCATTTCTCTCTAGCCCCTTCTCCCTTTCAGGGAGTCTCTTGCTGGATCGTGTTGTCACTTGTTTAGCCTGTTAAAGGAACAGACACAAGTTATTCTATTGTTGATTAGACGGAAGTGAAAAAGGGCCTTTGTTGCCCTACTTCTTCTAGAAATGAAAGAGGATGCTATTAGGTTTCTTTTTGTCTCCTAGAAAGAGGTGCTAAGCCTAGAGCTGGTGTGTATCATTCAGGAGCTGAACTCAGTGGACTAGAAACTTTGCCTGTCCTTTCTGGGTCCTCTGACAAGGTGATGGCAGGGAGAAGGTGGGTTGGAGAGTTGAGAGGTGATGTGGGAGGCTTCCTGTGAGGTGCCTCAAGCTGTATGGCACTGTCATAGAACCGTGGGCTTGCTTTTTCTCCTGAGTCCTGGCTGTAGTGAATAAAAGCAGACATGGGTTTGACGGGTTTGAGTACTTCTCTTTTTCCAGTCGTTTGCTTCTGCTTTACACAGTGGCATTGCTTAAGCTTCCTGGCCCAGCGCACTCAGCCCTGACCCCTAGCCTATAGCGGGTGCTGTTATTGACTCCATAGCCTGAGTTTGGGGGACAGGTGTGGTGGTGAGTCTTGCCTTGTAGTATCAATAAATAGCACGGATGGAGGAAGGAATTTGTTAGCAACCAGTATGCAGTACCCCCGCCCCTGTTATGATGCTCTGGCATGATGTGAGCTGGGAGATGGATTCCCCACTGCACTGTGTCCAGATGCAAAGGAGAAGGCGGCCCCGGCTTCCTTGTCCTGGTAACATCAAGAGTCCTTGAGTGCTGTTGGTCTTTTGCCAGGGACCACACTCCTAGTTTGACTTGGGGCTCGAGTGCTTTCAGCTTTGTCCTGTTCTCTGCTGTTTGTTAGAGGAAACAACAGTTTGCCATAGGGATGACATCACCCTCCAGGCTCCTGATTATGTTTCCTGGAACACCCACAGGAGGAGATGGCGTTCTCTCACAAGGTCTCTGACCCTGAGCTTCTCCAGCCAAGTGGCAAAACTGACTTAGAAGGGAGGAGAACTGGCAGAACCGGGGCATTCTTTGAGCGCCGGCATGTGATGCGTGCCTGCCCCTTCCTTATCAGTGGCTCCTGGTGTTTGTTTCTTCCTGTCCTCAGAATCAGACAAGACAACACTCAGTAGCATGCCTCTGTGTGTGTGTGTGTGTGTGTGTTTTGTGTGGCAGATCCAGTCAGGCCTGTTTGTCTGCAGAGATTTTGCACTTTTTTTTTCCATACAGTCTTGAGTCAGTCTGCTCAAAAGAACTTCATCAAACACAATACCACTAATTGATTTGGAAAACTACTGGCCTCTGGTAGGAGTAAGCCCTGATCGCACCTCAGTAATTAATCTTCAGTTAGTAACTTCTGCCATGTAATTGCTTGTTTGTTAGCACCCAGGTTAGAAATGTTTTGATCCCAGCCCATTGCTGTCAGATTGCGGTACTAGTTCTGGCTTCCTTCTGTCCTTTGTTGTTTATTAAACAACAATAAGTTTTCGGTAGCTCTGGTCCTGTTAAGTGACCTTTTCCCATCCTTGAAGAAATGACAGTCTCTGAAAATGGAGACATAGAAAATAAAGCCCAGGTTTTGCTGCAGATAGAATTCAGGTGCTTTGGGGGTACACAGAGGGATCCCTTGGACAAGTGTGTAGGGCTCAGGCCTCTTGGGACTGGGAATTGTGAGGGACGTAGCACGCCTGCGTTGGACTCTTTCTAGTTTCTGAAGTGTGAGTCAGGGGGTTATCAGGAATAAGCTTCCTGTCGATGCAGGAAACTCCAGGTCAGTGTGGTGGAGGCACACAGCACTGAGGTTCTGGGCCAGAGAGGGTGGCTGCAAGGTCTTGAGAGACTAGTGAGGAGCTTGAACTTTATATCTCAAGGTCAAGGGAGGCCAGTGAAGGCCATTAAACAGGAAAGTGATGTTACTACTCTCTGGATGCATTGGGAGTGTGGGGAAACAGGAGTAGAAGAGCTGGACACTCAGTTAAAAGACTGACGGGGCTAGGGGAGATCACTGAAGCCATGAGTTCCAGCCCTGACCCCTTCTGCTTACCGCCTGTGCCCAGCACTTCCTGGTATGGCCCTTATGTACGGTTAGAGATTGCAGGGAAACACTGAGGCACCCCGCACAAAATCTGGGAGCCGGGTCAGGGATCCCCCTTCTATCCCAGGGGATTGGTGGCCGGCGGATGGAGAAAGACACAAGAATCCAGCTTAGTTTTAAAATGCTTTACTTATCACAGGTTCTGGCATACAAATCAGCAATAGGAAAAAGCCCCTTACTTAATGTTCCTGGCTAGCCCCGCCACGTGTAGGCCAAGATGGCGGCCACCATGTTTTAAGGCCCTGTAGAGAGGAGACAGTGAAAAGAGGCTGGTAAAAAGGGGGAAAGAAAGAAAGAGAGCACACACCGCAAAAGAGTGTGAGAAAGGAAGCAGGCTAGTTTTATATCCCTGCAGCCCGGACCTCCCACTGGAATGGAGAGCCATCAGGGTCAAATGCCCTCAGGTAATGTCTCCCAGGACCTCACCTAGGCCCTTTGAGATGTTGATGTTGCCCTAGCCAAGATCTGCCTTGGAAGTGCCCCCTGCAGGGTAGAGAAGGAGTTTCTGAGATGAACTGTATCTCAGAATACAAAGGCATGCATCTGTACCAAAGCCAGTTCAATATTTCTCCAAGCCTTCACAAGAGTCTCGTCTTTGCGTCATGGTAGTTCTGTAGTTTAGCTTTGAGTTATCAGACAGCCCTATTTGCTTGCTTGGAGGCAAACAGCTTTTCTCTCTGGTCTAATTACTTAGAAATCCAACATGGCCAGGCAAATATACCAGTAAGATCTAGCTAGTCCCATGATGATTGTGGCAGCATGAGAGAATATTTATACCAGTCAGTACAGAATACATGGTCAGATAAACTGCCACTTTCTTTTTTTTTTGCTTTTTTTTTTTGGGGGTCACACCCGGCAATGCTCAGAGGTTACTCCTGGCTTTGCACTCAGGAATTACTCCTGGCAGTGCTCGGGGAACCATATGGGATGCCGGGGATCAACCGGGCCGGCACAGGCCAGCGGTGTGCAAGGCAAATGCCCTACCCGCTGGGCTATCGCTCCGGCCCCAAACTGCCACTTTCAAACTGTCCTCCTCCTATCTACAAAGGGACCTGCAGGAGGCAACTCCAGGCCAGATGCAGAGGCTCTGGGCAGGAGTGTATTGCAACAAGAGATTTTCCAATGGTCTAGATGTGAGTAAGTGTTGCTTGTCACTTGTCTTCCCACTGCTCATCGATTTGCTTGAGCAGGCGCCAGTCATGTCTCCATTCATTGGGAATGAGATCCATTATTGTTAGTTTTTGGCATATCGAATACACCACGGGTAGCTTGCCAGGCTGCCATGGCTCTGGGTTCATCCCAGGGGGAGCCAGTCTTTTTTTTTCTTTTTTTTTTTTTTTGGGTCACACCCACCAATGCTCAGGGGTTTCTCATGGCTCTGCACTCAGGAATCACTCCTGGCTGTGCTCAGGGGACCATATGGGATGCCGGGATCGGGCTGGCCTGGACCGGCTGCGTGCAAGGCAAACACCCTACCCGCTGGGCTATCGCTTCTGGCCCATGGGCCAGCCTTTTATATGTCAGACCGTCAACCATCCAGGGCCCGTAGGGCAGAGCCCTGGCTGTAGACAAGCCTGTCTCCTGTCTGCCACCTGCTGATGCAACCGAAGCACCGCTGCCATACCTGCAACACCTCAAGGGGCAGAGAAGTGTTCCTAAAATCAGTAAATTAGAAAGACTTAAGTAAGAAAAACTTAGGAGGTTAAAAAATGGGAGCATCTGGCAGAGGAGGGATGCTGATGACGCCTCCAGATATGTATGTTTGTGCTGTGAGTGTCCTACTGCCACGCACGATGGGGAAGTTGGGACGAGGAGAAAAGCAGCAGAGGTCAAGGGGGATGGAAACTAAAGGCACGGTGGGCAGTAGGAGAAAGCAAGCCTGCTTGGGGCCGTTGAATGTCAGAGCGACTGGCAGTGAGTCTGTTAGAAACTAGACACTAGACACCAGACAAGAGCAGATGATGCAGAATCTCGAGAGAATGAGTCACTTCAACACAAAACAGACTCGGAATCTCCCTAAACACGTCCAGTCAGGGAAGGGCCTTGAGGAAAAGGCAGACGTGGAAAACTGCACAGCTAGAGGTGGGCTGGTTCTTTTCCTGGGACTTAACGTAAGGTGATAAGGGTGAAGAGAGACAGGATCCAGCGCCTTGGGTAGATGGAGACGGGGCCAGGAAATTGCAGGGTATCGTGACAAGGAGAGGCTGAGGACTTTGCGTGGCATGAGGGCTGGGAGAGCGTTGGGTTCTCCCAGGACGCGGAGGGCAGACGGCGTGGACGCAGCTGTGTCGCCACCCTCAGGTGTGATGGGGATTAGGAATCTTGGGGAGTCGGTCTTCAGATGAGGAAGCTGAAATGACGAAGGATGTGGGTTGTTAAATAGCCAGAGAACAGGATTCCAGAGGGCTTGTGGGGGTGGTTGATGTGTCACGCAGGTGGGTAGTGGAAGACAGGAAACAACACTGAGAAGAACAGGAGTGTGGGCCAGAAATGGTCCGAGGGGCCTGAGAGATGGTCAGGGCTTAAGCACTGGACTCACGCGCAGCCAACTCTGGTTTGTACCCCCAGGAGTAGCTCCTGAGCGCAGAGCCTGAGACAACTGGGTGTGGCCCCAAAACCAGCCAACCAGAAAAACAGAAACAAACAAAATTCAGAAGTGGGCAGAGTGACAAAAGATGATAGAAATAAGACAGATTTCCCTGGCGCCAAAATTGCAGGAAAACAAGTTTCAGAGACAAGCACAAGTTTTGTATGTAGGTAGGAATTTAATATGCCAAAGGGAATATTTCCAATCAAAAGTGAAGAGATGTCAGTAACTATGTAGGGAATTCTTATTATCCGTTTGGAAAGCACTTAAGTCTTTACCTCTTAGCAAACATAAGAGCATGTTTTGATGGCTCAAAGTTGGGTTTTGTTTTATTTAGTTGCTTTTTTGGGTCATACCCGGTGATGCTCAGGGGTTACTCCTGACTCTGCACTCGGGAATTACTCCTAGTGGTGCTCAGGGGACCATATGGGATGCCAGGGATCGAACCCCAGTCAGCTGTGTGCAAGGTAAATGCCCTACCCGCTGTGCTATCGCTCCGCCCCAGTGACTTAAAGATGTAAAGATAAATCCAAATATGTAGAAGCCTCTCTACGTGAGCAAAGGGAGCCATAAAGGAACAGAAAAAGTAAAGCAAAAGCATTGATAAGGTTAAAAAATAAAGGAAAAGGAGTGCGGGTATTTATTTATTTATTTGTTTGTTTGTTTATTTTGCTTTTTTGGGTCACACCCGCAATGCTCAGGGGTTACTCCTGGCTCTGCACTCAGGAATTACTCCTGGTGGTGCTCGGGGGACCATATGGGATGCCGGGGATCGAACCTGGTCTGGCACAGGCTGGCCGCGTGCAAGGCAAACGCCCTACTGAGAGCGGGTATTTAAACCGTAAATGACAAGACCAGCAGATAGTACCATGCTTCAAGTGCTTGTGGATTGTGCGTCGGGCTTGCTGAGTGTGTCGGGCTTGAGGAGTGTGCATCCGACTTGCATAGTGAGCATCCGGCTTGGGTTCAGCCCCTAGCCTCACATGGTTCCCTGAACAGTGCAGCTCTGGCCCGGTAATCCTTAGCACCACAGGGTTCACACAGTATCGCGGCTTTGTGTTCTTGCATTGAAGGAGACCATGGTCAACCAAGAATCATTAGTGGGGCTCTCGGGCCTCTTCAACACCCCCTGGAAGCCCCATCATAAATAAATAAATCAAGCTCAAAAGTTGTGAAAGAGCTCTATTAATCAATAAAAGAAAATTGACAAATAGTGTAATCAGAAAATGCAGTGGTATGTACAAATTTGTTCACTATTAAATAAATACAAATTATAGCAGAGCTGTAAGGTAGTGCAATGTTTGTTTGAGCTGGAGGAGGCCTTGTGTGAAGGTCCGCATCCGGGCCGAGCTGACAGTGATGACCAAGGCCAGTGTGGGTTGGGGGACACCCAGGTTGGGGGACACCCAGGTGGAGGGTGTGGGGTTGAACATTGTATGTATGAACATTGTCAACCACAGCCCTCAAGTGAAAGCGAACACCCCAAACAGCCAGCCCTTAGCTGATGGCTGTATCTCCAGAGAGAGACATGGATAAAGTTGCTCTAGGTTTTGGTGTATCAGCACTTTATCTCGTGAGGGTTTTGAGCCTTTTAAATGGGAAAACAAAGCCACACCACTTTTCCTCTGTGAGTGGTGGCGGGGACACCCAAAGGCTGTGCTGGAACCAGGCTTGGAGGGGAAGAGCAATAAAGAACCAGCGTCTGACGCACCTGCCATGGATGGGCGCTGAAGAAACAGGAGCAGCAGAACCCGGAGGAAGCGGGTTCCTGATAACCCGGAGCCTGCCCCTCTGAGTGCTTTTCCTGCTGGCCGCTGCAGTTCCTGCTGGCCCTCCCAAGCCTGCTCAGTCCAGTGCAGGTTCACGGGGGCCGAGACCCCCATGCCAAAGCAGTGTACTGCTCCTCTCCTCTGCTGCTCTCATCTTTGCTCCCCCCCTCCACACACACACACCTCCCCTCTCGCTTGCAAACTTTGTCTAAGAAGCAGCTGTGATTCTGTCTGGGCTTCTTGGCCAGCCCCAAGTCTGGTCACAGAGAGAACCGAAGGACAGGATTTTGGCCTCTCCAGTAGTGTGGTAACAGGGGTGGAGGAAGGAGCTGTAGATTAGGGACATTGTTTTAGGGGGGAAAGTAAAACAACTTGATTTTTATCAGCTCTTCAAAAGCTGGAGAAAACTAAAAGGGCTGCGGCCCGCGGCTGCTGCGGTGTGGGTCGATGGCGGGCGGAGTTGATCTGCGGCGCCCAGCACTGAGCCAGCACGAAGCAAAAAAGTCTCCAAAGCCCCCATTTTGGGTTCAGACTTAGAAAGTGGAGTTGTTACAGTTTAGAGAAATACAAAGATCTCAGCACCCCCCATAAAGCAGCAGCCTACTGATTGCGCTGGGGCGGCTCCCATGGGTGAGCAGTGGCTTGTCCTCGGGCATGAGTTGAGGGGCTGCATGGCACAGAAAAACCGTATTCTCAGCAGTAAGTTGTGGGTCACCCTGAGGCTTTGTGAGGCGTGAGCCGTTACACTTGCCCTACTCCAGCATGACCGGTCTTGACCTGCAGACCCGCATCTGAGCGTGGTCTCTGTCTGCCCCCAAGCTTAGCCGCCTCCCTGGGTTGTACATACAGACCCGCATCTGAGCGTGGTCTCTGCCCTTCCTGGGTTGTAGAGAAGCTTAGTTCACCTGGCCCGAGTTGCATCCGATCTTGTCTCCCAGCAGGGCTTGGCGGGCATCAGTTTGGTGGTGAGTACGGGACACCAGGAGAGGGAAGGAGATGCCCATTCACGATGGTGGCAGAACCCCCTTTCCTTGTGGCCTTCTCAGCTTGTCCAGAGCCGCTGGTCTCATGGAGGCTGGTGTTGGCCTCCCAGAGTGCTTTAGGGCTCTTGGGGACCTTCTGCCTGGAGATTAATCCCCTCTGGGAATCCAGTTCAGCTCTGAACTCTCCCCGCCCTGCAGGCTGGCCTTACCTCAGCCCTGCAGCCAGCTCCCCAGGAAGCCCATGGGGGCTGAGGCGCCAGGAAAGAGAAGTGAGAGGAAGGTTTCCCATTGAGGCGGTGGAATCAGAACCGTCCTGAGGATCGCAGAGAACAGAGGCGACTGGGAAGGGCAGGGCCTTCTTGCGTCTCGTGGCTCTCCCCTGGTGGTCTGGGCTCTGTAGACTGTCTTAGAGGGTCTGTTGGCTCGTTCTCCAGACTTTCCCATGCTCCGGAAGTGTGAAGCTTCAGGGGGTCGGTGACCCCGTGGCTCTGCAGAGATTCTCTTTCCGCTTCATTGCTCACAGGAGCTCCTGGGCTGTTTCCAGGCTGCAGACCCTTCATGGCAGGGCAGGGCGGCAGGGGGTGCTGGGGACAGACAGCACAGACGTGACGGGCAGTGAGCTGAGAGGCCAAAGCATTACGGGAGTGCAAAACTTCCAGAAAACCTTCTCCCTTCTTGGAAATGTTGGACTCAGCCGTGTATTTGCTCGGCTATTGCCAGCAAACGTGCCACGGGCACAGATGTTCCTCTCGGGGCCGGCAGGTATTGCGGCTCTGCGCCGTCCTAGCCGCACTGAGCGGCAGCACTGGGGCCGCCGCTCGACTTAGGAGCAGCCGTTGCGGATGCTCGCAGGGGCGGGTACAGGCTGGCACAGTGTGTGTGCCAGGAGAGAGGCCATGGGCTGAGGCTCGCCTCCTGTGGAGCCTGTTGCTTGTGGCGGCAGGTTCACCTGCTGCGACTCTCTGTCCTTGCAGGAAAAAGCAGAATCATGGAGAAGAATTCTTTGACTCTCTTTGTGGTCTCGCGTTCATGTGAAAGACTTCCGACTTTGAAGTCACTGGAGAATTGTAAGTACCCCTGGGCAGAGGCAGCCACCTGGAAGGCTGCTGGTGCCGGCTGGGGGACCTGAGGAGCTTGTGCCCGGGCCTTGCCTCCAGGGGCTGAAGGAGCATCTTCAGAGCATCCCCTGGTCCCACAGGACAGGACTTGCCTCCCAGACCGAGTGTGGGTCCCAACACCGGGCAGTGGGCGCCGAGCCGAGGCCCAGCTTTTAGTCTGTGCCCGCTTCCGTCCTCCCCCAAACAAGCAGCTTTGGGGCTGTCCTGGCGCCAGCGTGAGCACTGGAGCCTTGGCTCCCTCCTCACGTTCTGGAGCAAGTAGCCAAGGTTGGGAGAGGGACCAGAGGGCGAGTGCAGAGCCTGGACCCTGTAGACCCTAGACTTGCCTCCAGGCATCCCTCGGGGCTGACCGGGCCCTGACACGGTGGGAGTGCCTGTCCTCGGGTGCTGCATGGGGAGTGCCTGTCCTCGGGGTGCTGCATGGGGAGTGCCTGTCCTCGGGTGCTGCATGGGGAGTGCCTGTCCTCGGGTGCTGCATGGGGGAGTGCCTGTCCTCGGGTGCTGCATGGGGAGTGCCTGTCCTCGGGGTGCTGCATGGGGAGTGCCTGTCCTCGGGGTGCTGCGTGTGTGAGTGCCTGTCCTCGGGGTGCTGCATGGGGAGTGCCTGTCCTCGGGTGCTGCATGGGGAGTGCCTGTCCTCGGGGTACTGCATGGGGAGTGCCTGTCCTCGGGGTGCTGCATGGGGAGTGCCTGTCCTTGGGTGCTGCATGGGGAGTGCCTGTCCTCGGGTGCTGCATGGGGAGTACCTGTCCTCGGGTGCTGCATGGGGAGTGCCTGTCCTCGGGGTGCTGCATGGGGAGTACCTGTCCTCGGGTGCTGCATGGGGAGTACCTGTCCTCGGGTGCTGCATGGGGAGTGCCTGTCCTCGGGGTGCTGCGTGTGGGAGTGCCTGTCCTCGGGTGCTGCATGGGGAGTACCTGTCCTCGGGTGCTGCATGGGGAGTACCTGTCCTCGGGGTGCTGCATGGGGAGTGCCTGTCCTCGGGGTGCTGCGTGTGTGAGTGCCTGTCCTCGGGGTGCTGCATGGGGAGTGCCTGTCCTCGGGTGCTGCATGGGGAGTGCCTGTCCTCGGGGTACTGCATGGGGAGTGCCTGTCCTCGGGGTGCTGCATGGGGAGTGCCTGTCCTTGGGTGCTGCATGGGGAGTGCCTGTCCTCGGGTGCTGCATGGGGAGTACCTGTCCTCGGGTGCTGCATGGGGAGTGCCTGTCCTCGGGGGTGCTGCATGGGGAGTACCTGTCCTCGGGTGCTGCATGGGGAGTACCTGTCCTCGGGTGCTGCATGGGGAGTGCCTGTCCTCGGGGTGCTGCGTGTGGGAGTGCCTGTCCTCGGGTGCTGCATGGGGAGTACCTGTCCTCGGGTGCTGCATGGGGAGTGCCTGTCCTCGGGGTGCTGCATGGGGAGTGCCTGTCCTCGGGGTGCTGCATGGGGAGTGCCTATCCTCGGGTGCTGCATGGGGAGTGCCTGTCCTCGGGTGCTGCATGGGGAGTGCCTGTCCTCGGGTGCTGCATGGGGAGTGCCTGTCCTCGGGTGCTGCATGGGGAGTGCCTGTCCTCGGGGTGCTGCGTGTGGGAGTGCCTGTCCTCGGGTGCTGCATGGGGAGTGCCTGTCCTCGGGTGCTGCATGGGGGGTGCCTGTCCTCGGGTGCTGCATGGGGAGTGCCTGTCCTCGGGGTGCTGCATGGGGAGTGCCTGTCCTCGGGGTGCTGCATGGGGAGTGCCTGTCCTCGGGTGCTGCATGGGGGAGTGCCTGTCCCTCGGGTGCTGCATGGGGAGTGCCTGTCCTCGGGTGCTGCATGGGGAGTACCTGTCCTCGGGTGCTGCATGGGGAGTGCCTGTCCTCGGGTGCTGCATGGGGAGTACCTGTCCTCGGGTGCTGCATGGGGAGTGCCTGTCCTCGGGTGCTGCATGGGGAGTACCTGTCCTCGGGTGCTGCATGGGGAGTGCCTGTCCTCGGGTGCTGCATGGGGAGTACCTGTCCTCGGGTGCTGCATGGGGAGTGCCTGTCCTCGGGGTGCTGCATGGGGAGTGCCTGTCCTCGGGGTGCTGCATGGGGAGTGCCTGTCCTCGGGTGCTGCATGGGGAGTGCCTGTCCTCGGGTGCTGCATGGGGAGTGCCTGTCCTCGGGTGCTGCATGGGGAGTACCTGTCCTCGGGGTGCTGCGTGTGGGAGTGCCTGTCCTCGGGGTGCTGCATGGGGAGTGCCTGTCCTCGGGGTGCTGCATGGGGAGTGCCTGTCCTCGGGGTGCTGCATGGGGAGTGCCTGTCCTCGGGGTGCTGCATGGGGGCTCGGCTCCCACCTGAGTATTCCGCTTCATTCCCAGGACCTCCAGAGCCCCTGAGTGACCACCCTCCCTGCCGGCCCCAGGGCTGAGTGTCCTGCCCTGCCCTCCCAGGACGCTGCCTCTTGGGGAGCGTGTGTTTCCCAGGGCTCTCTCAGCCTGCGCCCCTGACCGGTGGGGTTGTTTCTGTCGTTGCAGACACGCTGACCATAAATGACGAGCAGTCTTTCCTCTTAGCCGACACGGTCTGGGGAGCCCTCCGAGGTAAGGAAGGGGGAGAAGAAAGACGAGGCTCGGCATTTCCCCCTCGGAGACTTTCTCTGTGGAGACCCGCGGTGAGAGGCCTCGTCTCGGGCAGAGCGGTCCTGCGGCCACCCTGGCAGCTGGTGTTTTCTGCCTGTGCTGTGGAGGCCCTGCGGCGGGGCAGGCGGCCAGGGACGCGCCATGAGGTGCGCTTGATTGGGAAAGTTCTTATTTGGGGGATTTGGGGGTCACACCTGGCAGCGCTCAGGGACCTCCAACATGCTGAGCCGGTGCTCAGCCCATTGAGCTATTTCTCTACCCCAGGTTTTTGTTTCTATTGACGTGTTTATTTAGTTTCCTCTTTGTTTCATTATTTACCCGTTTATTTATGCATTTTGAGCCCACACCTGGCAGTGCTAAGGGCTTACTCCTGGTTCTGCTCAGGGGACTATGTGAGGTGCTGGGGATCGAACCCAGGTCAGCCACGTGCCAGGCAAGTGCTCTCCCCGCACTGTCTCTCCAGCCCTTCCCTCTTGTGTTTCCTAGAGAAAGTGCAGGATGGCTCCTCCCCTGTACCTGTGTGCAGGTGCTAGTGCTTGGCCCTATTGCGGTGGGGGTACCTGGGGTCCCTGCTCCCAGAATGGAGCCCCCTCTGGAGAGACGCTAGACCCCATTCCCGACCGTGTGCCCGACCAGGCCTGACTCAGCCTTGGGGTGCCCCACAGGCCTGCTGCTGGGGTTCCTGAGGTGCAGACCAGCTGCTGTGCAGGTACCAGGTCTGGACTGGGGCCTCAGCCCAGCTGCTATCTAGGAGGATGGTTCTAGGGGCCTGGGACTCCATTAGGATGAAGAGAAAGAGTGGATGGTTCTTTGTTTTCCAGACCAGCCAAGGCCTCCAATGGTTGTGAGCACTTTCCCACATTCGATCTGGAAGCGTGAAAGGCCGCCCCTTTTCTTGGCTCCCTCAGTTCCTGTAGAAAGCTCCCCCCACCCCCCCAACCCCAACACACACCTTCCTGCAGGCGGCGTGGCCTGTTCATTCTCACAGGCACTCATGTGGACCTTGGTTTTCCTTGAGTGCAAGTGTGGGGGGCCCGGATGAGGGGCTGCAGGCTGTTGTGTGTCCTGAGAGTCGAGACGGTCTCTAGTGACCCCTCCTGAGAGTCTAGAGGCGCCGAGCCCACTCTTCAGAGGCTCCTCTCTGCCTTGGGCACCTCCCGGCGAGGCCGCCTCCTGGCCCCTGAGTCTTCCCTCTGCGTCTGCGCTTCCCCCAGGCCTGGAGACTTTCAGCCAGCTTGTGTGGAGAAGTCCTGAGGGCGTGGTGAGTGACGCCCAGCACAAAGGGGCCCCTTTCTCGTGCTGGTGGCCAGGGCTGGCCCCCACCAAGGGGGTACAGAGAAACAGGTGGACACTGGGTCAGCAACTCCTTGGCCCTTTCAGAATTGCTGTGGCTCAGTTCTCCTGAGTGATCATTTAGCAAAGCTCTGGGGCCAGAGCTGTAGTACAGGGAGTGGCCATGCAGATTTCACTGGCCGTGCAGCGGCAGGCAGCTGTATTAAGTCGGCCGAGACTCTTGCTTGAGGCCGCATGAGGGGTGTGGGCACCCAGAGGCCAGTCCTGGTCTGGCTTATTGAGACCCTGGCATGCTTTTTACCTCATCCCCATCCCCTGGTGACTTGCCTTGGAACCACATATGGCCCGTGTCCGCCCTACAGTACTTCGTCAACAAGACGGAGATCGAGGACTATCCGCGCTTCTCTCACCGGGCTTGTTGCTGGACACGTCTCGCCACTACCTGCCGCTGCCTACCATCCTGGACACGCTGGTACCCGAGGCTTAGGGCTGTCTTAGCTTTGTTAGGGCCCTGGGTATTGGGGCAAGGTAGGCCAGGTGCCATTGGTCCTGTCAGGAACCAAGAAACATCTGTGTCCTTCTGAGCGCATGGGGAAATGTTGGTCACTTGCTCTAAGACGGTCAGTGCCAAGAGTACTTAAAGTGGATCCACTGGGGTTAGGCAACAAAATGGATCCCTTGGGCATGGGCGATAGCACGGCAGATGGGGGCTGGCCTAGCATGCAGTAGGCACCTGGGTTTGACCCCTGGCACCCCAGATGGTCCTCTGAGCCCTGCCAAGAGTGATCCCTGAGCAGAGTCAGGAGTGAGCCCTGAGCACAGCCAGGTGTGGCCCCAAAACCACATCAGTAAAATGGGTCCTCCTGGCTGTCCGGCTTGTTGCCAGCCAATGGGCAGTGCTGTGTAAGCTGCTGCTTCAGCTAAGCAGAGCTGACTTTGGTTTATGTAGGACGAAGTGGAGAAAAACACGGTCCAAAGCCTTAGAGGCCTTAGCTGTTCAGGTCCCTGAGCTCCTGGGTGCAGCGGGTGGTCTCAGACACTTGCCAGTCCAGCTCGGGTCCGCCTTCTCCTTTGCCACTGGGTGCCATTGAAGGAGTGACCGTGTCTGTCATCTTGAGCCGCTGAGAGTGGTGGCTCATGGGCCTGCAGGCCTCTCTGTTTGTGTCTGCACGAGCCGGACTGCTCCAGGCCTAGAGCCGAGGAAGCCTCAGTGCTCAGGGGCGCCGGGCTTCGGGCGAGGCCAAGTCGGAGCACTGTCCTGGTGGAGTGGCTGGAGGCGGCTTTCAGGGGTGCTGTCACAGAGGGGGCTATGCCCTGGGAGGGACATGAGATGTCTTCTCTGCAAGTCAGGCTCTCCTGAGGGGAAGGTTAGAGAGACCTGGGGTGGGCCCGGTGGTGCCGGGAGCCTCGGGCTCTCAGTGCGTGCTGCCCCACAGGACGTCATGGCATTCAACAAGCTCAACGTGTTCCACTGGCACCTGGTGGACGACCCTTCCTTCCCGTGCGAGAGCTTCACCTTCCCAGAGCTCACCAGGAAGGTAGGTCCCGGCCCTCTCCCCAGAGCCCAGGACGTGGGTCTGTGTCTGAGCCTGACTAGGGTGTGGCTCACCTGTTCAGCCCCTCCTCAGGGATAGGTCCTGGACCTGGAAATCTGGACACCTGAGTCCAGTCCGGTCTTTTTTTTTTTCTTTTTTGGGTCACACCCGGCAATGCTCAGGGGTTTCTCCTGGCTCTGCACTCAGGAATCACTCCTGGCGGTGCTCAGGGGACCGTATGGGATGCCGGGGATCGAACCCGGACAGCATGGGCCGGCCGCGTGCAAGGCAAACGCCCTACCCGCTGGGCTATCGCTCCGGCCCCCAGTCCGGTCTTTGACTTTGAGTTTCTCTGAACCCCTCAAAAGATTCTCTCTCACTTAGACGTCTCCTCCTGGTCAGCTGGACACGGTCCCTGCTCTGGTTGGGCTCGCTGGCATCTTGTCGGGCGGCCGGCAGTCGGCACGGCTGTGTTCTGGAAGCCACATCCTGAAGATGTCTTGTGCCTTTCAGGGCTCCTTCAACCCCGTCACCCACATCTACACAGCGCAGGACATAAAGGAGGTCATCGAGTACGCACGGCTGCGGGGCATCCGCGCCCTGGCTGAGTTCGACACTCCTGGCCACACTCTGTCCTGGGGCGCAGGTAAGGACAGTATCGGGCTGGGGATGCAGGCATACACCCCGGGCGTTAGGGCCTCAGCTCTTGTGTTCCCAGATGTGAGATGCCCCCTGGCTCCCTGTTTTGCATCAGCTTCTTTTACTGGAAAATCTTAATTTGGGTGAAGGAGGTCACAGCTTGCTCAAAACGTGTGGCCAGTGTTTTCCCAAGACTTGCTTCGTTTATTTTGGGTTTTAGGCCACAACCAGCAGTGTTCAGGGGTCGCTCTGGGTGATGCTCCGGGCTCTGTGCAGGTTGGGGCCCATGGCCCTCTACATAGAACTCACGCTCCAGCCTCTGGGCCCTCTCTCCTGCCCCTTAGGTAACTTTGTTGAATCGATCCCTTCAAACAAAAGAAAGTTTGTTCCTGTTTGGCTGGGTCACACCATCTCTGCTTTTCTGCTGAGAGGCAGTGGCCAGGGGTCCCTTTGGTGACCTCCAGTAGCAGTTGTCAGGGAACCAGTGAGTGCTTCCCGCACTGTCCCCCCTTTGGTCGTGATCGTAGGTGCATTTCCCTGTGACTCTGCACCCCACTGCCAGTGTCTGAGATTGTGGGCGCGCGTGCTGTGGGTAAACATGGCTGCCTCTCTGTCGCTGGCCTGGGGTCCCTGTGACACCTGTGTGGGCTCTCTTTTGACTCAGGTGCCCCTGGACTGTTGACTCCGTGCTACTCGGGTCCCACCCCTCCGGGACCTTTGGCCCTGTGAACCCCATCCTCAATAGTACCTTTGAGTTCATGAACACGTTCTTCCTGGAGATCAGCTCTGTCTTCCCAGACTTCTACGCCCACCTCGGAGGAGACGAGGTGGATTTCACCTGCTGGTATGCGCCCTTTGAACTTCCCATCCTGCTTTGAAACACGACCTAGAAGAGAGTTCAGACCCCCAGGAGGCTGCCTTCTCGGATATGTACCCCAGTCTGGTTCAGTGGGTACGCTTTTCTTCTCATCCACAAAGGAGAGGCAGAGCGTGGTGTGAGCTGAGAGCGAGAACCCGGACCCAGTGAGCCAGAGCCCCAGGCACAGCCCAGAGATGTTTGGGTGCACCCTGACCTTCAGCCGGCTCAAGCCCACATGCCCATCGCCCAGCTTCTGCCCAGACACAACTCCCACCCTTGGGGCTTCAGAGCTCCTCAGTGACTGGTATTGTAGGTAATCAGGAAGTTATAGACCAGAGAGACAGCACGAGGCAGGCACTTCCCTGGCACGCAGCTGACCCGGTCTGAACCCGCCCTGCATATGAGCCCGTCAGCAGTGAGCCTTGAGCACAGAGCCAGGAACAAGCCTGGAGCACTGCTAGTTGTGACTCCAGACACTTCCCCCCCACACCAAAAAAAAAGGGGGGAATAAAAGAAAGAAGAAAGGAAGGAAGCTCGATGTGTCCAGGTGACTGCCCCTGGGCTTTAGGCTTGAGGACGTTGACAGAATCGTCCCGTTTTCTCCTGGGCTGCAGGAAGTCCAACCCCAGTATCCAGGCCTTCATGAAGAAGAAGGGCTTTGGCTCCGACTTCAAGCAGCTGGAATCCTTCTACATCCAAATGTGAGGAAGGAAGTTGGGGTCCCCACCTGGGGGCCCTGTGCAGATCCCTGAGAGAGGGGGACCGGGGGAGTGTTCTGTCCAGAGCCAGCAGTGCCCAACTGGGAAGACGCCACTCAGTCAGGGGCAAGCCTGGGGGCCCTGAGCAGACGCCCCTTCACTCCCCAGACTGCTGGACATCGTGTCCGCCTATGGCAAGGGCTACGTGGTGTGGCAGGAAGTGTTCGACAACAAGGTGAAGGTGAGCAGCTGTCCACAGTGCTTCTCTGGCCGCCTCCGCCCCTGTGCAACAGGGCTCCTGGCCTTGAAGCCTGCGTAGCCGTCCAGCACACTTGGGGCCTCTTTCCCAGCCCGCAAGGGAGCTTGTGGAGAGCAGCTCCCTCGGGTGGCGTCAGGACTTTGTCTCTCGCGCTGCAGGGTCCCAGGGTGGCTTGGTGCTGGGGTTCTCCTTCCGGCCTTACGGGTCTGCGGGAGCTGATGGAGAAAGGTCCCGCCTCCCACCACACACTCAGGCTTCCGCAGGGGCCTCTCCCATGCTCCGAAGCCTCTGGTGAGCCCCCCTGAGGAGCATCTGGTCCCCACTGCTTGACCCCTGAAGCTCTCAGAGTGTTTCCTCCATGTGGATGAGGAGCGCCCGAAGCCAGGGCAAGGAGCAGGCAGCAGGGGGCTCTCCTCGGCCCTGTGGGCTCCTTGGCCTGGGCCCAGGCTAGGAACTCCACGGTTTGGAGTCTTTGGGGGATGCGTTGCTGCCCAGCCCGTAAGAACGGGGCACTGAAATCCTGTGTTGCAACCGCTTTTGGGCCTTTCGCCGCAGATCCGGCCGAACACCATCGCCCAGGTGTGGCGCGAAGAGTCCCCAGTGCCCTACCTGAAGGAGCTGCAGCACATCACCAAGGCCGGCTTCCGGGCCCTGCTCTCAGCCCCCTGGTACCTGAACCGCATTTCCTACGGGCCCGACTGGCAGGACGCCTACCTGGTGGAGCCCCTGGGGTTTGAAGGTGAGACCTGGGGCCCAGCTGACCCAAGGGGGGGGGGGCAGTTTCGGGAAGCCCAACTGCCCTCCTGAGGGGACACGGCTGTGAGGGCGCCCCTGGAGGTTCCTCACCACCTGCTCTCTCCTGGCCGTCCCTCAGGTACCCAGGAACAGAAGGCTCTGGTGATCGGTGGAGAGGCCTGTATGTGGGGGAGTATGTGGACAGCACAAACCTGGAGCCCAGGCTCTGGCAGGGGCGTGGCGGGGGCGCTGGGCACTCCCTGACTACTCACTCCTGTCCACTTGCAGAAGAGAGTGAGGAGAGGGCCTGGTGGGGTGTCGGCAGTGTGCGCCCCACCTCATTTCTGGCGGCAGTTGGTTATGCCCAGTTCACAGACAGGCACAGTGAGGCCTGCAGTGCAGACACTCCCGCCCGGAGTCCCTTAGTCAGCCACCCTGTGCCCTTCCTGCCAACTCAGCCAGCTGCTGCTGTCTGTAGACAACCCAGGTGGCTTAGCTCCTGCATGCATCCTCCTGGGGGAAGAGCACACGCCCTTGGAGACACAGCCCCTCGTTTCAGGGGGTCCTGGGGTCCTGCCGATCGCGTGGCATTTCCCTGGGGAACCCCTGTCCAGTCCCTAGCCCTGGCACCGCACTGTTGGATGAAGAAGGGGGCGCCCTCGTCCCAGGCTCTTGCTCTGAGAAAGGACATGGCCCCTTCCCAAGCTTCCAAGGCTGAGCTCTGAGCGAACCCTGCCTAGAGACATCGAGCGGATGAGCAGGGCCTGGGGGTGGCGTTCAAGCCCGACCTGATGCACCCCGCTTCCTCCAGGCCCAGGGCAGGGGCTATTGCCGAGAGACTGTGGAGCAGCCAGATGGTGACTGACCTGGACTTTGCTTTTACCCGCCTGTCAGAGTTCCGCTGTGAGCTGCTGAGGTGCGTGAGCAACCCCGGTTGGGGGGCTTCCGCAGGGGGCGACTGGTGACAGCTGGCACTGTGGGCACCATCGCAGCCACCCACAGGCGTCTCCCAGTGACTCTCCGAGGTCACCATCCTCCCGCCTGAGCGAAGACTCCTGCCCCGAGTCGCTGAGCACGGGCATTAGCGCTGGCAGTCTGCTGTCAGCCATGCCCTGCTGCGAGGGCCCCACTAGCCACCGTGCCCCTGGTGGGCTGAGACAAAGCTCACCTGGTATGTGGGCAACTAACGTGTCCCCGCAGGAAAGGGCTGCGGGGCTGGGCAGGGCCTTGTGAAGAAAGGGTCCCAGGCCACACTCGGCCAGAGCCATGCGGGGCACACTGGCACCCGCAGTGGGGCTGGGGTTGGGGCTGGGAGCAGAGAAACTGGAGTTGGGGCTGGCCTCTCGGCCCAAAGGCCTCGGAGAATGCAGGAAGGCCCACCCCAAGTAAGAGTCTCAACTGAGACAGGAATAACTCGCCTGATAAACTGGGGGCTTCCATAATAATTCTCTTAGTTTTGTTTTGGGGGCCATACCTGGCAGTGCTCAGGGCTTGCTGCGGGATCACGACTGGCAGGATTCAGGGGACCGCACGGGGTAACGGGGATCCAGACTGCGCCAGCCGTCTCAGGCAAGCATAATGCCCACTGCACCATCTCTTCAGCCCCCACATTGAATATTTTTGTTTGCCCTGTGATGATGCTCAGGGGTTACTCCTGGCTTTGTACTCAGGAATTCTCTTGGTGTTCGGGGGCCATATGGGATGCCGGGGATCAAACCCTGGTTGGCCTCTTGGGAGCTAACGCCCTTCCTGGTATACTCTCCCTCTGGCCCCCCATAACAAAATTTTAAAATGTATTTTTATAGAGTAAGTTCCACAAGGGGCAATTCCCTATCATGTTGGCATCTGGGACAAAGGTAGTTGAGCCTTTAAAGGGGCAGGCAGGAATGAGGGGGAGTGGTGTGGGGAGAGGTGGCGGCGGGGCTTTTGCCACTGCTAATGGCTCATCTCATGTCCTCTTGCAGGAGAGGAGTCCAGGCCCAGCCCCTTGGTGTCGGCTACTGTGAACAGGAGTTTGAGCAAAGCTGAGCGGGCAGCAGGCACGAGGAGTGTCCTGGCCTCAGCGGGAGCGAGGCTGTATCGGGCAGGGTAGGAGCCTGGGGCCCACACGCCTGTGTCCAGAGAAGAGGCTGGTGCTGGTGCTGGCGTCCAATAAAGAGCAGTATGGCAGTTAATCCATGATCAGCGTGGGCCACCTGCTTCTGGAGAGCGGAGTGCAGAGGCCAGGGGAGACCAGACAGGGCTGGCTTGCATGGTTTCGGCCTCATAGGGCCCCCCGCCGTTGGAATCTCCTGGTGTGGTAGAATCCCCACCCGCCCCAGCACAGCCGCATCGGGTGCTGCTGACCCCAAGCCCACGGGGTTGTCTCTGGGGTCCCCCTGTCTGACACTACTCTGGCTTGGTAGGCTGAGGACTGACAGGAGTGTGCTGCTTCAGAACACCCCCAAGGTGTAGAGCATTTGCCTTGCATGTGTGAGATGAGTGTTTCTGGGTTGGTTGGTTGGTTTGTTTGTTTTAATTCCAGGCAACGAAACAAAAGTGTGAGTGTTTTTGGTCTTTGTGCTGGGGACTGTCGAGGCTCAGGTGCACCGCTCAGGGGATCTTCAGGGTTAAGGCTGCAAATGAAGAGATGACTAGGTAAAGAAGCTGTAGTCCACACGCGCAACGGAATGTTCCTCGCGTCAGAAAAGATGAAGTCACACAGTCATGCAGCTGCTGCTCCATGGAAGGGCCCAGAGAGGAGCTGAGTGAAGCTAGTCAGGGGAGAGACGACCCGGGAGGGTCTCACATGCAGGGTCCAAGGAAACATCCTGGGAATATTGAAGCCCAAAGACAGTGGAACAGCCCGAGAACAGGGAGTCAGGAGGGCTGGGGGACAGGACAGGGATGGCTACACCAGTGGAGAAATCAAGTGGGAGGAGGCTGCTGAAATGTGTGTGTGTGTGTGTGTGTGTGTGTTAAATATTTGTTTTTAAAAAGTGCCTCTCAGAGGCAGTCTGGTGGGGCGAGGGGGGGTTGGGGAGTTGGGCAAAAGCAGCTCTGGTGAAGGGGTCGGTGTTGACATTGTATGCCTGAAACCCAGACATGCATAAATTTGTAATTTCACGGTGACTAATTAAAAAAGGAAGAAAATACAAGTTGGGGAGCCCCAAACCAAGCCTCTGAGCTTGCTTGCTCAGCCTGTGGCCTACCGGCGCCCGCCCCAGCCTCCAAGAGCACCAGACACGGGCCCCTTTGCCACGTGCAGAAGCCATGGAGGCCCTGATGTGTCTGTGGAAGAAAATACATCAGGGCCCTAAGGAGTGCTGGATGCTGCAGGGCCGACTAGCCCTTCTGCATGCTCTGGGTTTCTGTCCCTTTAGCAGTAACACACCCTCGTGTGACCATGACTGGACACATGAAATGGTTGTGGCTGTGGGTGTCTGCTCTCAAGGAGTCAGCCGCCCCACCACAGCCGTCTCCACACCTCCACCTCCCACCTGTTTCCTGCCCTGTATCATAAAGGAAAGCCTCAGACGGTCCATACCGGGGAGGTGGGCTCAGCACTGACGATGGCTCTACCCTGGCCCGCAGACTGGCACCCGCCCACTGTTTCATGGTGTAAGTTGACAGTGGGGGCTGGGGCCCGGAGGGGCAGTGTCCATGCTCAGAGTTCCAGGACTGTTGCTTCAGGCCTTGTAGCAGATCATCTGCTGGGAGGGTATGGGAGAATCCTGGGCATCTCCTTCCCGTTCCCAGTTTAGCTGGATACACACTGTCAGGGAAGGCAGGTTTGCAGTGGGATGTGGATGCAGTGTGGACCTTGGCCAGCGTCCTTCATTCACTCCGTGGCTCTCTGGCACCCGGGTGGAGCTGTTCAGCGCTCCCTTCCTGTGCTGTGTGTGAAGGAACCCCACTCCCCAGCTTCTGCACAGCGGGCGCCCTTTGCCACACCTCCGGGGCAGGTGCCTGCGCTTCCTTCTAGACCCAGCCAAGGCTGCTGCTGTCGGGAGCTCTAAGTGCCACAAGTCAGTAAAGGTCGTGAAAGCAATGAATCATGCTTTCTCACTGCTGCCGCAAACATTTTCTGTTATCTTGATAATTAAACAAAATCCTCGTGGCCATACGGGACGATCAATGGTGTTGTAAGTGATCTGGGGCCACATCCCACTGAGAGACTCGTTTGAGACACATTTGACCTCAGGGTCTTGATCAAGATCTCAGGCTCCTGACAGGTCAGATTGTGGCCTGCAGCCACCGCCCCCCCCATCTCTTCTAGGGCAGGCCAGCGGCTTGCTCCACCCACCAGCCCCACCCTGCACCGCGAGACTGCTGTGTTCTCTGTCACCACCAGGGGGCATGGAAGGGCCCCGGCTGATTTCCCATCTCCAGTCACCTGTGGAGCAGCATCCGCCTCTGCTCTGCTGTGAATGGAATCAGAGCAAAGGAGTGACTGGAGGCCTTAGCGACCCCCTGCCCTTCTAGGAACGTGGCGTTTTCAGGGGCTCCTCAGTAGATTCTGTGGGGACTGGAAGGGCAGATGATTGGGGATCAAGGGGCTTGCCTTGATCAGGGAATGGGGAAGGAAGGTGGAAGGTGCGAGCACCATGCCTTGCGAGCACTTGGTTTCCCAGCACCCGAGCAGGTACATGAATCCAGACTGAATGTATGTTCATGTAAAAATGCTTGCCTGGTAATAATATTGCTGGAGGGGCTGGAGTGATAGCCCAGCGGGTAGGGCGTTTGCCTTGCACGCCGGCCGGCCTGTGCTGGCCTGGGTTCGATCCTCGGCATCCCATATGGTCCCCGGGCACCACCAGGAGTGATTCCTGAGCGCAGAGCCAGGAGTAACCCCTGAGCATCGCCATGTAACCCAAAAAGCAAAAACATAATAATAATAATAATAATATTGCTGGAAATGTGTAGGTAGTTTTTGTCAGTGTTATTGGTAAATTAAAAGTCATGGTATTGTGTACTGTATAATTTTTCTTCATTAATTGGGTGCTTTGGTCTTGAAGATCATTTTGGGGGCGAGAGAGTACAGCTAGGCTTGCCCCTGCACACAGACGAACTGGGCTCAACAGTTCACATATTTCCCTTGAGCCTCCCGGGAATGACCCCTGAGCATAGAGCCAGGAGTAGGCCCTGAGCACACGGGTGTGATCCCCAAACCACAAATAACAATTCTGTATTTTTTTCCCCTAAATAAACTCTTGGCAGTTTAACATGTACAACATACAAATAAGTATTTATTTTAATGAAATATTTACTTGAGTTTTTTTTGTTGCTCTTTGTAATCTTCAGGGTCCTCAGATTGTGTTTTGCAGAGCAGGGCCCATGCAGTGTCCAGGGTCCAGGACCACTTCCAGCAGTAGCTGGACAGTTCCATGCTCAGGCCCAATGACCTAGCAGTTGCCAGGCTGTTTCTTGGGATGAGTCTGGACACTTAGTGCAGTCCTGGAGTTAACTCCCTGGCTCCTCACAGTTGTTTTCTTTTTTAAATCCCTTTTTGTGGGGTTCTGCAAGGTCCCAACAGATATTGGGGTTGGACAGGCTCCCCTGGTGCATTCAGGGCCAATGACCGTCCCCCCAACCAATGGAAAAAAGAACAAGGGGCCGGAGCGATAGCCCAGCGGGTAGGGCGTTTGCCTTGCACGCGGCCGCCTGTGCCGGCCCGGTTCGATCCCCGCCATCCCATATGGTCGCCCGAGCACCGCCAGGAGTAATTCCTGAGTGCAGAGCCAGGAGTAACCCCTGAGCAAAAAAAAAAGAAGAAGAACAAGACCACAGGCTGCTGGGCAGTCAGAGGGGCCCTTGAGACCCCTCTCTCTCTCCCTCCCTCCCCACGTCCAGTCCAGTCTGCTATTCCCCTCCCAAAAGGTTAGGGCTTGGGAGTTGCAAGAGGTGATGGATGGACTTTGATCTTGAAACAGTGAGAAGATATAAAGCCCCTCCTCCCTGGGGCAATCCACCAGGGGATTCCTAACCACAATTGGATCTGAAATTAGTTGCTTATCTCTGGGTTAGGACACAGTTAGTTCCATGACTGTGCTCTTAGCTATTATATGACAGACTGCCCATGTTGGAGGCCATGGTCGCTACCCACAGCTTGTGCTGGGACCATCCAAGTCCCATGATAGGACCCTTCTTTTGGGGTGTAAGGAACTAGAATCAATCTAAGGACAACTGAGGTTTTAAGTTAGGGAATGTGACAGATGTCCAGGAGTAAGTAATCCAGTGTTAATTAACTCCTATATCACAAATGCATAGCCTTAACTGTCTTCCTGTGTCTATACAAAAGGCCTTTGCTCTAAGTTAAGAATATGCAAAGGGCATACAGGAAAGAAGAAAATATTTCACTTATAATACAAAACACAAGGCTGGCAAGTAGGAGAAAGAGCGCTGCAAACAGGGTAAATCTAACACTTTGTTTTTTGATTTTTATTTGTTTTTGCTTTTCAGGCCGAACCCAGCAGTGTTCAGGGGTTTCTGCTGGCTCTGTGCTTAAAAATCACTTTGGTGGTGCTCGGGGATGATATGGGGTGCCAGGGATCAAACCCCGCTAGGTCGTGCGCAAGGCAAACGTTCTGCCGTCACTCCAACACCTTTGTTTTTAACACACAAGGCAATTCTTTGCATATCATCTTGCACTTTGAAAAAAAATCTGGGCGCCAGAGTGATAGTATAGGAGGGAGGGTGTGCCTTGCATGCAGCTGACCTGGGTTCTAGCCCCAGCATCCCATATGATTCCCGGAGCACCACGAGGAGTAATTCCTGAGTGCAGACCAAGGAGTAACCCCAAGCATCACCAGATGGGGCCCAAAAAAGACAAAAAAAAACAATAATCTGTTTACTGTTTATTCCAAAATCATACTATGAACTGCAAAGTCCTCCAAATTTAACACCAATGAAAAAGCATTTTCCCCCAAATTTTATTACACCATTTTAGACATACAATTGCAAGATGCTCATGTAGAGTTTTGGTTCTACAGTGTTCCAACACCCATCCCTCCACCCAAACCCATCTCCCATCACCAATGTCCCCACCTCCCTCCCCCTCCCACACCTCAACTACTTGTTGGGTTCTGTATGTCTTTTCTCTCCTCTCTATCTCTCCCTCCCACCAAACTTTCCTGCACATCGTAGAATGCAGTGCATTAAAGGACATAACTGTTTCCACTAATTGATGGACCGCACGGCCACAAGCGGCTGCGCAACCTGGGCTCAAACTGGTTTTGCTCTGTTAATCTGGTCGTAAGGTAGTATCCCAGCATCCGGACAGCGAAGGTGGTGGCTAGTGTGGTGGGCGAGTTTCATCCGGCTGCTTCCGGGACCCCCCAGAGATGATGGGCCCACTTCCAAAACCAATCTGTCCTCCTGGGAGCCCCATGGTCAGCTTAGCCTGGGAAAGCGGAGTTCCAGTTTCCCAGCTGCATCCGAGGCCTGCATGCTATGGCTGGTCGCCCCAGGGCAGCTCCTAGGCGGGGCCACCAGGCTCGACAAAAATGGAGGGGGAATGGCCGACCCTGACTCCATCTGACGAATTCCCAGCGATTCCCGCTTCTGGGAGCTGCCTACCTGGGCTCGAACTGGTTTTGCTGTTAATCTGGTCGTGACGTACTATCCCAGCCGTCCGGACAGCGAAGGTGGTGGCTAGTGTGGTGGGCAAATCTCATCCGGCTGCTTCCGGGACCCCCGAGGTGATGGGCCCACTCCCAAAACCCATCTGTTCTCCCAGGAGCCCCATGGTCAGCTTAGCCTCAAAAAAGCATTTTTAATAATGATAATGTATCATATAACTTTTTCCCCTTCACAAAATGATTATGAGGGGTTGGGCTGATACTCACGGCAGGTAAGGGGCTTACATTTACATGGCCCACCTGGGTTTGATCCCTGGCACATCATAAGTTCCCCAAGTGCTTCCAGGACTGATCCCTGAGTGCATAGCCAGGAGTAAGTCCTGAGAACAACGGGTGTAGCCCATAACCAGAAGTAGCCCAAAAGCAAAAAAAAATGATTAATAAAGTCAAAAATTTTTTGTGACTTTTTGAGTCACACCTCATTATGCTCAGGGGTGCACTCAGTAATTACTCCTGACAGTGCTTGGGGGATCATAAGGGATGCCAGGTACAGAAGCAGGTCATCTGAATGCAAGACAAACGCCCTCCCACTATACTATCACTCCGGCCCCACAGTCAGTTATCAAGAAAAAAATAAACTCCAGAGTGATCCCACATATGCAGTCTTTAGTTACCTCTATATATGATACTTATATTTCATATATAGGGATATATTTATTTTTATTCTTTTGTAAACACCTTCCTGCTCCCCAACCTCTCTCTAAAGGTATATTTAGATGTGGTACACTGTGTATCTGTGGCTAACATCTATTATGATAGGTCAGTACATACATTATTTCAAGACTATTGTAAAGCTAAACTGATCAGAAATGCTTGGTATTGGCCCAGATACAAATACATACAGAACAGAGTAGAGAACCCCAAAATTTAAATATATACATAAATTTTCAAACACTAGGTATAGTCAGAAAGGGGCAGGAGTTATTGGTTAGTGTAACACAATTAGTCTGAGCCTGGATTCATATTCAGAAAATTTCACTTCAAAATATAGGAAGAGTTTCAAAACCTCTTTAATCTTTAAGGAATTGATTAAAAGAATGATAAGGCTTCTGAGTCTTGAAAACTATATTCTCAAGGGGACACTCATCCATTGTTGGTGGGAATGCTGGCTGATACAGCCTTTCTGGAAAACAATATGGACATTCCTCCAAAGACTAGAAATTGAACTCCCATTGACCCAGCCATAACACTCCTGGGAATCTACTCTGGGAAGCCAAAAATATGCAGCGGAAACACCATCCCTACTTTTATGTTCATAGCAGCATTATTCACAATAGCCAAATCTGGAAACAACCAGAGTGCCCGAGAATCAATGACTGGATAAAGAAGCTTTGGTACTTCTACACAGTGGAATATTATGCAGCTGTTAGGAAAAATGAAGTTATGAAATTTGCATATAAATGGATGGACATGGAGAAGATCCTGTTGAGTGAAATTAGCCAGGAGAGAGACAGATATAGAATGACTGCATTTATTTGCATGACATATATATATATATATATATATATATATATATATATATATATATATATATATGTATTATGATACCAATATCCAATGTCAAGTGAAACATGTATCAGGAGGTTTTGTCAAAGGTGGAAATCATCACAAACGTGTGGGAGTCAGAGGCTAGGTAAGACAGAAAATGGAACAGTGTGCTAACAATTGTCGAGGGTACTTGTTGCAGGACTCCTTTAAGGGCCGCTGCATTTGGCTCAAAACATTAGCACAGTAAAGGCCCTAGGTGAGATGCAGGGAGGGATTACCTAAGGGCATTGGACCCTCCCTGCTTTCCATAACAATGGGAGGAAGGTCTGAGTTGCAGGGGTATAAACTAGCCGGTTTTCACTCTCGGCGCTTCTTTTGGGGGCTCTTGCTCGCTGTGAGCGCTTCGCCCTGCTTGGAAGTTTTACACATGGTGGTCGCCATCTTGGCCTACACGTGGCTGGGGTTCTAGCCTGGAATCCTAAGCACCGGTTTTTCCTTTTGCTGATTTGTATGCCTGAACCTGTGATAAGTAAAGCCTTTTAAAACTGCATCGGATTCCTGAGTGTTCATTCCTCGCCGGCTTCAGAGGTAGAAGGGAACTCGCTTCCCGGCACTGTCGGGGACCCCCGGAGGCGCCCCGTATTTGGCGTCCCTGGCGTGGGCACCACGAACATCGCTCTGGTCTAATTATCATCGGACAGAGATCATCTGCCTCCGAACCGTGAGAGTAAAATGATGGATATCTCATGGTATAGATACATTGTATCTTTTATTGGCTCAGAACCATACATAGCCCAGTCTATAAAGTTCCTTTCTGAGAACTACTCTATCTTTTCACAAATCATCTGGGTCCTTGCGATTTTTAAACTGTACCTTTGTGTAAGAACAATGTTTAATAGAGAGAGGGAAGAAAGTAATAAATTGAATGCAAACTTAA
Organism: Cryptotis parvus; assembly: GCA_021461705.1. Lineage (NCBI taxonomy): Eukaryota > Metazoa > Chordata > Mammalia > Eulipotyphla > Soricidae > Cryptotis > Cryptotis parvus. The sequence continues at coordinate 42,043 of JAJIBD010026633.1, forward strand.
GGGACGAGGTTTACTCAGCGATTGAAGAAATAAGTGAGGATCATAAAGCTACAGGTAGACTGGTCTTAAAGCTTGAGGACAGAATTATTAAACAGAATTTAAAATTTGAAAAGAAATTAGAAGAACAGGAAAGTAAAATTATTAACCAGATTTTAAAATTTGAGGAAAAATTAGAAGAACAGGATTTAAAATTCAAAGAAAAATTAGAAGAACAGGAAAGTAAAATTACTAAACAGGATTTAAAATTTGAAGTAAAGTTTGAAGAGCAGAAGAAGGATATCGATGAAATCAGCACTATCTTAGAGGAAGAAATTGACAGAGAGATAGAATAGATGGACAGAAAGAGGAGGTTTGGAAGTTACACATAAGATTGAAAGAACAAAAGGAAGAAATATATAGGAAACTTGAAAACTTAAACCAAGAAATGGATGTGTTACGCAGGGAGATTTCTGATTTCATAACTTATCAATCAGGACCTAGCGCATACCCAATACTGAGGCGTGAACCAACTAAAAAGCCGTTCACAAACACGCCCCAAAGCTGTAGACTTGAAAAAAGTGTATACATTCCCAGCAAAAAAATCTAAAAAGAATTCTAATGTGGCTGATAACTTAGAGGAGGAACAGGAAAACCCAGAGGAGGCAAATTCCCAAGCTGAAAATCTCCCCAGAGTTAATACCCTCAATGGGGTAGATGTTCCTCTGCCAGATACTACAAGCTCTGATGAGGAAGAACGGGAGGAACAGATTAGCTCGAATCAAAGAGCAAAGCCCAGCAATCTTTCTCATGACCAATCTAAAGATAAAGTAAAACCGATTCATGAAGACTTAAAAAATTGAGGCAATAACCCCGTTTAGGAAGGCTTTGCGACAGGTTTGGAATATCAAGTCCTTATACTTTAAAATATTTAGCTGATTGGAGTGAAAATGATCAGTGGGTATTGGGAGACTTTGAAACGGTAGCCCATACTTGTCTAAACAAATCACAGTACATGCAATGGCATATGTGATATGCAGATGGGGTTAACCAGAATATTGACACTTTAAGAGAAAAGGAATCAGGCCATACTATAACTTTTGCCATGCTAAAAGGTGAAGGTGAATGGAAAAAGAAAGCAAAACAAGCGACATTACCTGAACCTATTTTAAAATTTGTTCGGGAGACAGCATTAAAAGCGTGGGAAAGAGTAGGTTCCGACCCAGAATTTCTAGGTAGCTATACGAAAATTTACCAGGGTCGTGATGAACCATACTTTGATTTTGTTGGGAGATTATGTGAAACAATCCAAAGACAGGTTCAAGACCCAACCACTCAAGAAATCCTAAAACGAAACTTAGCATATGAGAATGCTAATCAAAAATGTCGAGCATTACTATATGGTATTAAGGAAAAGGATGACCTCATGGGGTATCTAAAGGCCTGTAGAAATGTCGGTTTAACCTCCCATAGAACACAGGATGATATAGAGGCTTATCCCATACAGCAGGAGGATCAGGAGAGGGATGAAATGTCAGACAGCTCTAGGGGGAGAAACAATAAACTTCAAAGGATAAACAATAATCGGAGAAACTATTCTAATAATCGCAGCTCCACCCCTCGGAGGGCCCCACCTGGACCATGCCCAAGGTGCAGAAAAGGAAAACATTGGGCCAGAGACTGTCGGTCTTGGAGGCGAAGTCAGCCTCAGGCTTCATCTGGACAGATAACCTGCTTTAGCTGCGGAAAGAAGGGACACACCCGTAGAGATTGCCCATCTTCTAAAACTATCAATACAGGGCAACATTCTAATAATCCCTTTATAGGAAATGTTACATGGACCCCTCCCAGGTTCCACAAGCTCCGCAGGCTCAAATAACATCTATGCCTCCCCCTAATGCGGGAAACTGGGTGGGGGCCAGCCCCAGGACCAGCTGAATCCAGGGGCACTCTCCTTCATTCCACCTGCCCAGTATCCTCCGAATCAGAATCCACAGAATTACAGTCAATAAATGCTCTCTGGCCTACCCCATCAGGCAGTGGCAGTCTCGACATTCTCTGCCCTAAGACTGTCACAATATACCCAAGTCAAGACCCCTACATGCTAAAAACAGGGATAAAAAGGACCTGCTCCCCAGGTAGTATGGGTTTAATTCAGGGGAGCGATTGGCTGAAATTTAAGGGAATTATGGTGCATTTCGGACTTCTGGATCCTGAATCTCATGGAGAGATAATACTGTCAATATCTGTGCCAACTAAATGGACTTTTAAAAAAGGGGAACCACTTGCTAAACTATTATTATTTTTTGAGGATCCGTGTAGTCAGTCCGAACACCCTACAGCTGGTGGCTTAAACTGTACCAACCATTCTGCCAACTTCATTGTTGGTTATGCAGCCACACAGAACCAAGCCCACCAGCCACCTGCTAACTATCTAGTTGGGTACACTGCCAGAATTTCTCAGGCCAAGCGGCCGGTTATACCCATCGAAATTTATAAAAGGAAATTCAAAGGCATGTTGGATACAGGGGCAGACATATCCATAATCTCCACCAAGTATTGGCCCTCTAACTGGGCCCTAAAGAAAGTGTCCCATAGCCTGAGCGGGGTAGGCAATATCTCCTCCTCTCTTCTCCGACAGAGTGCCAGGTGGCTGCCGTGTATTGGCCCTGAAGGGAATGTAGCCATGGTCCAGCCTTATATAGCCCCTATGCCTTTAACTTTATGGGGTCGAGACATGCTGGAGCAGTGGGGGGCAGTAATCCACATACCTCGTCCAATTCCCCGTCGAGCACCAATTCCAGCTCTCCATAATAAGCCTAACACCGGGAGTAACCCAATTAAGGGGCCGCTGTGGTTAAGCGCCCACTACCTATCCGTATTCAGTGGAAGTCTGACAAACCTATATGGACACCACAGTGGCCCCTCAATACCAAAAAAGTTAGAGGCGCTAACAAATCTAGTGGAAGAACAGCTGAAATTAGGGACATATTGAGGAAACGTTTTCAGAATGGAATTCTCCTGTTTTTGTAATACAGAAAAATCAGGCAAATGGCGTTTGCTGATTGACTTAAGGAATGTAAATTCTACTATGGTCCCCCATGGGAGCCCTACAACCTGGGCTCCCCTCTCCAGCAGCTATTCCTAAGGATTGGCCGCTAATTATCATAGATTTAAAAGACTGCTTTTACAGCATACCTATCCACCCAGATGATCGGAAAAGGTTTGCATTTTCAGTCCCTTCCATTAATCATAAAGGTCCTTTACGTAGGTTAGGTTCAGTGGACAGTATTGCCCCAAGGAATGACTAATTCACCTACGATGTGTCAACACTTTGTTGATGAGGTTTTGCGACCCATTCGTGCTAAATTTCCTGGTGCATACATCATCCACTACATGGATGATATCCTGCTAGCTTGTGATAATTCCAGAGATCTCCAGAATTTATATAATGATGTAATGACAGTTTTACCAGAGGCTGGCTTACAAGTAGCTCCGGAAAAAATCCAGATGCAGCCTCCATATGAATATTTGGGCTATGCTCTTGACCGCACTACAGTGCGTCCTCAAAAAATTTCCATTAGTCAGAAAGGGCTCAAAACCTTGAATGATTTTCAAAAACTGCTGGGGGATATCAACTGGGTGCGCCCCTCCCTTGGTATTCCTAACTGTGAGCTCAGTAACCTGTTCCACACCCTTGACGGTGATCCTGCTTTAAATAGCCCAAGGCAGCTAACTCCTAAAGCTCAGAAGGAATTAGATTTCTTCATGGATCGAAGCTTCAAAAATCTTACCTCTCCAGATTTAACCCCGGAGAAAAGGTATGGTTCTTGGTCTTCAACACTCCCAGTCTCCAACTGCTGCTATAGCCCAATTATCTGGACCGTTAGAATGGGTTTACTTACATAACAAGCAGAATCGTACTGCTACACCTTACCTTGAGATGATAGCTAACCTTATAATTAAGGGAAGATCAAGAACCCAAGTATTACTTGGACATGATCCCCATGTAATTGTACTACCTGACCCTAAAAAAGAAATTGAAGCTGTTTTACCACTCAGTGAAATCCTTCAGAGAGCTTTAGCAGATTTTTCAGGAGAAATATCTTATCATTACCCAGCTGGAAAAACCTGGGAATTTCTGAAAAGGACACCTTTTGTAATTTCCACCATTGTCCGCTCCTCTCCCATTCCTGATGCTCCAGTGTATTATATTGATGGCTCCTCATCAGGAAGGGGTGGAATTACAGGTCCTTCGTTGACCACTACTGTACATACAAATTATAAATCTGCCCAACAAGTGGAACTCGCCACCCTGATACATTTACTATCCCATGTATCTGGCCCATGTAATGTGGTGAGTGATTCTGCATATGTAGTTGGTTTATTTCCTGGAATTGTCACTGCTTCTTTAAATGCCCATAATCCTATAATTCAGGAGCTACTCCATAAACTACAAGATCTCCCTCCGAAATAGAACATTCCCTATATACATGTCCCACATCCGTTCTCACAGCCGACTCCCCGGGCCAATGGTTCGAGGAAACGAGGCAGCAGATCTCTTGGCAGCACCAGTATTTAAATCAGCTGAGGAAGAGCGCCAGACTCTACATACAAATGCCCGCCGCCTTCATGTACACCATGGCATCCCATGGAGACAAGCTAGACAAATTGTCCGCCGAACTGTCCTGTCTGTGCTCCTTTACATTGTACATCTCATGTAGCAGGAGCAAATCCTCAAGGCTTACAGACAAACCAATTGTGGCAGATGGATATAACTCATACAAACTTATTTCCCAACAAACCTTTCCTTCATGTGGTCATCGATACATATTCCGGTTCATATGGGCTGTTCCTATGACGTCTGAAAGAGCTAAATCTGTTTGTTCATTTTTACTCCAGTGCTTCTCCGTCATGGGTATTCCCCATACCATAAAAACAGATAATGGTCCTGCTTACACCAGCAAAACCTTCAAATCCTTTTGCGACGAATGGCAGATCAAACATATTACAGGAATTCCATATAATCCACAAGGACAAGGAATAGTTGAACGTGCCCACAGAACGCTTAAAACTCAGCTATTAAAGCAACGAAAAACAAGTATGCCTCCAATGGATTCTTTTATCTTTAACATTATTCACCTTAAACTTCTTAAATATACCTCAAGGAGATCCCTATACCGCGGCTGAACGTCACTTTCAAGAAGATATGCAAACTCAAAAACAGTCAATTCCACCTATCTGGGTGAAAATTGATGATAAATGGATTGCAGGTCACCTCCTCATTCGGGAAGAGGCTATGCTTTCATTTCTACAGACGATAACCCTGCCAAGAAACTCTGGGTTCCTCTGCGACTTGTTAAGACTAGAATTCTCCAAGAATCAGAAAACAACTAATTCTTTCAATATAAAGTCTTAAATTTTAAATTGCAAGTTGCTGTTTAAACTTCCTGGATTGGTTCCTTTTTAATAATGATCTTGTTTTGCAGTCTGTGATCATGGTTCATGTCTAATATCTTGCCTTACAGCCTAAATATTTTCTTTCTTACAAAAAAAAAGGGTGGAAAAATGGGTGGACTCTGAATATAGTGCTCATTACAAAAATGTTTGCTAAATCAATGAAAAATTGTTTTTCTAATGATTCTGTTCACAGGATGAGATATTCGAATCCAGTAAACTTGTGCTACAGTGCTCAATACTCCGAGACCCCTAAAACAGTGCTCACTAAAAAATTTAATAATTTGCAAAACTAATTTTTCCCAATGCTCTATTCACAGGAAAAGACACTTTCTCACCATCATTTGCCGGCTTTATATTCATGAAGCGCTTGACTCGTTACCATTTATCACCCTAAATGGGTCACATATACAGCTGTAAGATATTGATCGATCAAATGTATGTGTGCGTGTGTGTGCATGTGGTGGCCACCATTATGTTTGTGATTAATGTTGTGTCTATGTTATGTCTCAACTACTACCTTCTCAATTTCTGACCACTACAAACCTCTATTACATTCATCAGCTCCACTGCTGATCCACTAAATTTATCAATTTTAAAATCATCAATTCTCATACTTATTTCCCTGCTCCACCCATGTTGGAGCTTCTTTATGTTCTTCTCTCCATCCCAGACTTGGATCCCTACAAAGCTTTGAAATCTCTACTTGTGATTAACCTCGAAAAGTGTTTTTGTCTCGCCTAAGCTACAGGTACAGTTACGGTGCCAGTGTCCACTTGCTAAAGAAGCCCTGCAAGACGCCCACACCGATGTTCCAGACACCTGCTCCAGCACTCAAGACTCCTGTTCCAGAGTTCAAGATATCACACCGATGTTCCGGACACCTGTTCCAGCACTCAAGACTCCTGTTCCAGAGTTCAAGATATCACACCGATGTTCCAGACACCTGTTCC